>LUCM01003015.1:0-16102 GCA_008360955.1 Fasciolopsis buskii | reverse complement strand
ACAATTAGGACGGATCGTGTCTGCGAGAAAGGATTATCCGACAAGCCCGGGTGCACTCAGGTACATGACCCACAGGCTAAAAACTTGAGTGACGGCGAAGCAGGAAAGCACGATGAGGAACAGACCATTCGCCTTAATCCTGGGCGCGGTGGATATGCACTGCTGATGATTCCTAACAAGGATGAAACAGCTGTACAGTGCTTCCATGGTTTCTTTATGGTGAGTTGAGTGATGATATTACATGGTGAATTATTTCATGAAAACTCCTCATAGTTAAACTCAGTATTTGACCTTCCATGATACTTTGCATGCTAATCAGTCGCCAGTTCCCTGCTTTCACACCGTCTGCATCTTCCTCAACGGTGATTACTCCCAACAAATTGCACTAGGTTAATCCGACCGCATTCAATCAGTAAACACTAGCTGTTGGTTGCGTGTTTGTCCACCGGCCAATCACTGGCATCACTGACACAATCACCACCAGCGCTTCTTTTTCCGCCTCCTTTATTCCCCTTGTCTTGTTTCAGTTTAACTCAACCATACCGTCAGGATTACACGTGCACATAAGTAAAATTTTCTTTAACCATTGCTAATGATCCGCCATTTCCTATTGAAAATCGTTCTTCACTCTCGTTATACCCACACGCTGGTGTATCAGAACAGAGTGCAACGACCGGCTTTCCCAGGTAGTTAGGTCCCCTGCTGTTTGTGCTAATGATTTCAAAATTTTATTAATATTATCATTGCGATGTCTGGGATCATAATCAATGTGGTTTTTGCCATATGGGTTCACTCACTATCCACTCGGAGAAAGTCTACTACTGAATAGAACCTTTGACTCTTCAACGAGATGTCATAAGGCGCAGGGAAAATTCTTGACAAGTTCTTAACTGTGCTATCAGTTTTATCGGGAAAGATTGGAATCACTTTTGCTTTCTTCTTAAGCACAAAATTCCAACCTGAGCGGTTGAAGGTTGAACCGAGGCGGTTATTTTTAGTATTTTTATCATTTCCTATTTATAATGATACTGAAGTATATTATTCATTTCAGTTAACTTCCCGTAGCCATCAACCTTGCGTTGATGTGCTTTAGTTTTGGTTGCTGTCTCGTAGCACCGTCTACTCCCAGGTGAACAAGAGAACGAGAAATAGTAAAAAATCAGACACATAATAACGAGTCCATTGTCAGTTTATTGTCCGTTCGAGGACCTCTGGCTCACGAAAAAGCACGAACGCATGGAAATCTTTATCAGTGCGCTAGTTCATAGCCATGAAACACATCATAGTTGTTCTCTTGACGACACTGGGTTTTCTCCTCGAAGTTGAGCATCGTTTGTCTCCAGCACAATAGTTTGTTGCAACCGTTCGTGCGACTTGTGATTTGGGTGCTAATAGTTAACTTTTTGCGCTCTCAATGTTAAGTTTGGGTTGGAGACGAAGTCTCCTCGAGTCAACTTCTTAGATTTGTATTTTAGGGTATTTTTTGTCTGACTGATGCATCGATGCACTTCGTCCTTTTGTTATTGTTTTGTCATCTGTCGCGTAACTGTTGTCCATTTGCACCACTTGCTTTACTCTCCTTTTGATTTGCATGCATTCAACAAACCCTAGTTCATTAGTATTTACCACATTGTCTGGTCTAATTAGATGCTGCGTCCATGTCGAAGATCTTGTTGTGAATCTAAACCTTTATTGTAGATGCAGCCCCTTAGTTTCCACTGCGACCCCATTCTCTCCGTCCCATAAATGCGAACAGCCTCATATGGCCCTGTTCATTTAAAAACGGAAATCTGTCATACTGTTTCGTGACCCATGGAACGAATCTCTTGTAATGTTGATTTTTAATATCCAACCACTAGTGGTATGTCCGGATCCGTACAGATTTTTTTATGATTTTCGAGGCATAATTGGGAAGTTACTTCAGTTGTACCCCAAACACTGAATACTTACCATATTCATTCTCACTTGTACATGATGAATGAATTAACATATTAACGCTGGTTGCTATCTCTGCATTTGCCCCATCTTTTTTCGTCCCTCGTGACAGGAACTAGCCTATGAACGAATGCAAGTAGCTGAGTTGAACCATCGGTTAGACTTTGCACGCAAACAGATCGAGGCGCGTGATCAATTACTCATCGAACACGATCTTATCTTACTCGGTGGCTCCGACTTGGATGATGCTCCGCCCCTCCCAGAAGATCAGAAACCTCTACCTGATCTGGACGACGAGGAGGCTTCCGCTAAGAGTCGGGATGTGAACGAAGTGAAACGCGTCCCGAACGGCTTTGCCGATTCTGGACGACCAAAACAAGAGGCACTCCCTAGCATGGCACTGATATCAAAATCCACGGCAGATATGCTAAACAATTTGGGTGAACCGAACCTTGGTACGTCCCCATTAACCATGAGATGTAACATTTTCGATAGTTCCGTTCATCACCGCTACTCGATGAAGTTTTAAATACGTCTTCAAGAATATAGTTTGATTTCTCAGGGAAGTTGACCCCGTTTTTGGTGTCTTTAAGGAACTCCCGCAAGCCACTGGTACTTTACAGTGGTGTGGATAACAGTAGGAAGTGGTTTGTGGTGGCATCAGGATCCGGATGTTATTTAGCACGAGAAATTTGCTTACACTTTCGCGTCCAGTTATTGACGCTGCGAGCCTGAAAAAAAGTCTATTTGAAACCAGGTTAATTGCTATATTCGATTGCAATAGTGGTTGCACAACACATGATGTTCCCGTAGTCTGCGTTTAATGACTGTAACCACGATGACTTAGTATCACACGCATCCATCCAGCAAGCGAACGGTCGCCAGTTCAGTCTCGGCTCGCGGTTCGGATTCTGGACTACGAATAACATCAATGAATTTTTTATTCTGTGAAATCAGAAGTGACGAAGCCTGTCCTTAAAATGGACTAAGGTAGTTCTGTTTATTCCCTCCTCAATATTTTTCCAATCTTTTGTTTTATGACACCAGAGTGGTTCCCAAGTTGTTAGACAAAAAGGTACCCGTGTTACCCCCATCTTGAAATGTACTAGTTAAGGTCGAATTCAATTGTTCAGTCAACTTGGTCAATAGATATTTCTTGCACTCCACTGCTCTCTGGTCTTTTTTGCTAACTTCTCACCAATCAGTCCGAAACTGGATGGTCGATTAAGAAATGTACGGCGGAGGAAACATGTTTACTAAGTGGGCAGATGCATGGTATTGAAGATAAATGGGGACCTTGCATTAAAAAGTGGTCACTGCTCGAGGTGATTCCTGTCTGTCTCAGCTCGACTGATTTAATCTACTTATTAATTGAGGTCGTATCAGTCTACTTTGTCACTAACATCACAATTTTGCATTTCCGATAGTCATCTATTTGCGATGATTTTAAGTCGACAAAATCATTGGAAGCTTTTGAAATGTTGTAACAATCTCGATCACGCTGTGCTTTCATATTTCAAAAACTTCAAATAACACACCGCGTATCGCATCGCTTCTTTGATGCAATCCGGAATACCTTCTGTCTCGATCCCTTGACAAAATCAGTTATTGTGTGGGTACTTATTTCACTGTTGGCCTACTGTTTAGCAGTACGACAAATCAACACGACAGCTAATTGTATAATCTTTCATGCTGCCTTTTCTCCCGCCGGAAAACTGTGTACGGTTTCCTCAGCTGTTCCCGCTGGGTATCCTCGGTTGTTTTTAATATATTGGCCCACAATTCCCCGCGTCATTTGTGCCCGAACCCCGATCAAATGATTTCACTCCTCATCCATGCGAGGACTTCGGAGCTGACCTGTGTTCACCACGTGCGCAGTTCTGTTGAAATTCATGTGGACTGATGAAAATATCACGTAGTTTCTGCCACACTGTTCCAAGCCGTCTGCATTTATGAGTTCTTGTTAATCTGTTTTCCTGCCACGGGTATCGGCTTTCCTTTCTGCAGTGTTTGCAACTCACTTGTCATAAGCCTGAAAATACATTTTAACGCCAGTAAACTCCCTTTGTGTTCGTTATATGACGTGGGATATTTGATTAAAAGCGTCTGTAACTTAGACCAATTAAAACCGTATCCATAAACCCAACGGATTCTGTTAGCAAGGCAAAGCAGTCTTGGTCCAAAATAACAATCAACCTGTTGTTGCTAAAATTCATGTTTTCATATTGTTATGTCTTGGTCCTGTGTGTCACTTCATGGTATCATATAGTCCTAAATGAAATGAATAGCAATGTGGGAAAGCAAGAGGAGAAACTTACTAGTAAAAATCATTTACATTATCAGTTATTGTGGACGCAGTCACCTCACTCTTCTACGAGTTGTGTTGCAGAATAACTAATAGCATTGTCGACCGTCTATACTCCGCAATCTTGCGCTCAACTGCTTAAGAATTGCCACACTGGAAGCGCAGGTAAAACCGAGAAGGCGCCAAGCACTACTTCTTGACAGTGTATTTTTTAACGTGTTTGTTAGTAATCCTTCGTAGATAGATTCATTGAAGTGAGGTATGTGTGTATGTGCACGTGTCGTCAACAACTGACCTTGAATAGATTGTTGTCTGTTGCTCCAGAATCTTTTATTCTTTAACGTTTCCAAAATTGCCTGCATCTATGTTCTCTTTAAACTTCCCCATTTAGCAGTGTAATTTCGTTCGACTCCACTACCCTTTACACAGTGTCTGTTTCGCAACGCCGTCTCCACCAGTGAACAACAAAACTGTAAAACCCCTTTCCGTTATCCCTGGTGTTAGTACTTCCAAGCGCAGTGTCAACAAACTGCCCTTATCACAAACGTATTCCCGCTGTTTATCTACACTGGGTCTGTAGATTTTGGAATTTAGTTCTACTGTTCTAATTCTTGTTCCAAAAACAGGTTTCAATATGGGGTTGTAATTGTGGGGACTAGGTCGATGCGTACCACGCTTGCGATCTATGATTTTTGTTTATTGACCAGCAAGTGCACTGCAAAATAACTACGCGTACGTGTTGATTTGATGTGCGAATGTTTAGTGTCTAGCGAACCATCTAGATTTTGAATTTTCATATTTGGCCGATATATTTTTCAGATTTCCACCTCGAATAAAGCCCAAAGTACCACAATCAATTTCTTGTCAATAGATCGTAAATGACTGTTTTTTGATGCCTGTTTCCGTGCCTATTGCCTGAAGTATATGAATTTCTTGTCTTGCGTCATTTATTGGCAATACGAGAAAGTATACTATTGCCAGGGATGTAGCCGTGACCAACTAAGGCTGGCAAGTGGGGAATTTGACCGGCAATGGGAAAACTGGAATCCGCAACCTGGAATACCACGATTTTACCCGCTTGACCATTATTCTACAACTATCCGAATTAGACTTTTTAGCGTGCAATTTTGTTTCAGTTCGTTCTAATTGTTTGTTGATTTCATCAGTTAACGGATGGATTGTAATTTACTTCGCAGATGTATCTTTATTTCAAAATGTGTATGCGTGAATGGCTTATTATCCCAACTGATGGACCGAAATTAAGGCGAAAGTATCGATGATTGCCATGCTTGTATATCTGGTAGGACGATCCTTTTTCTTTCTATGCTGAAATCTAGATCACGTCAATGTTTCTTGTAAATCTCAGGTCAAACTGCACAGAACCTACATGCTGGAGTTCGACGATGCTGTCCTACAGTGCTTGACTGCCATGGAATTTAGCTCCTTTCTAATCCCCCTGGTAATAAACATTCGGATGGTTTTCAGCTTTTGTTGATGCCGTCCACCTGGTAACTAAATCCCACCCACGCCGGCACGCAGATAGCTGTGATGATCCGAACCTCATCAACTGGATGTGCATCTGGTTTCGTGTTTTAATCTAGGAAACAACTGTATGTGGTTGTTTGAATACGTTTTTTGCAGATGTATGTGAAACTGATTTAGCTCCCTCGGCTGGCTGAACCATATAGGGCAGTTATTTTGTGATTGTTAATGTTGGTTTGAGTGATATTGTATTTTAAGATTGCCTTTGGGGGGATTAACCATAGCAACCGAAACGTGGGCCAGTGAAAATATCTATCAGAAACACTTTGTTGTTGATACTATAACACCCCTGGTATTACAGTGTGCACACTCAAAAGGACTTTTCCTGTAATTCGAGTCCTGTGTTTTATCATTCGAACCTGCCCATTGCCAAGTACACATGAGGGATTCGCTTCTCTTTTTCCATTGTTCGACACAAAAAGCCGAAACCGAGTCCGTGTTCTTGTCAATTATTCGCCCAATTTTAGCACGAGAAATGGCGTTCGCCAGGATTGCTTTCTTTCATTGTTTCGTTTCAATTTTGCGATCGAAATACCTACGAAAACAGCTCTAATCTCATGTGAGAAGAATAGTACTGATATTTGCACAAACGTTAAGCTGTTAGGCTTAGGACATACATATGGCATTTGACTTCTGAGTGGGGGTCCCGGGCAGGTTGCACGTATTTCTCAACCTCCGGAACCGTAGTATAGATGTTTTGGACATTCGAAATGCGGACAGCTGTTGCAGAACTGGTTTAATTAAACCAAATCTTGACTAGTAGGAGTTAGGCAAAATGGGTGAGTTTTGTTGTTGGTGCTGTCTTGTCTCGTCAGGTGGTCGTATTTCAGACAAAGTATCGGCATTTTACAATTTGACACACTTGCGACCTCGGCACGAACTCCGATTCAAAAAAAAAGAACGATGAATAGCGAGGGGTCCACTGCAAAATAATAAGTTTAACAACTATGCATAATTTTAGTTCAGTTCAGTTTGTATTACCATTTTAACCACGCACCAGTGCGTTCTGGCTTTGGTTGCTACCTAACTACACGTGTTCCAATAAAAAAGAACAAGGAATAGTGATAGATCGACTGCAAAATAATGAATTGATCAGCTACACAGATGATAAAAGACTTCGAATGCAAGAACGCTGCAGATTGTGACATTGAATCATATAACCGATTGTCTCTGACCGCCATTTCGCGTGGTCTCGCAGACCCCGACCCGATAGTCTAAAATTGCACATATACGAGCCAGGCCACTGGTTGAAGTTCTCATGCCTTTTTCCCACGTCGTGAACTGACCATCTCAAGCCGCCTTCCAACGGGCATCTGCATCGCACAATAGCGTATAACGATATAGTCATTCTGTGGTCCCGCACGAAACATGCCCAAAACAACCTAAACCATTGCGATTCAGGGCCTGTTCTGAAGACTGAGCCCTAGAACCCAGTATCTTACACTTACTGGGACAGTTCCCCCAACACATCCATCCGATACTACGAGTACAACAGTGTTCAAACACCTGAACTCTTCACATATCTTCAGCTTTCAACGGCCATGTTTCGGCGCCATAGAATAATATCGACCTCGCTGCTGCTGCGTACGCTCGCCCTTCGATCGACAATCCGATGTCGCGCCAACGTAATAGGTGCCGCTAGTTAGCAAATGCCAATCGGGCCCTCCTAATGCGCAAAGACATTTCTTCCGATATACGACCACCAGGTGCGATACAACTACCCAAGTAACTAAATCTGTCCACCTCACCCAGTTGCTCCTCTGCAAGAACGAAGTTCGGCTTTGAGGCAATCCAGTCTTCGAATAGCATTTAGCATTTCACGTTGCAAAACGCATATCACACATACCTACACTATGGTTCAGACGATGGAAAAAATTCGCAACTTAGTGGCACAATATTTTTAGGTCAGACAGGTTTTTACTCGAGCAAATGTCAATGCCACTGTTCTCACATGAGGAATGGGCTATCTGCATAACCATCTCAATGATAAAGTTGAAAGGAAAAGGTGGAAGGGGTCAACCCTGACGAACACCACTTCTCGTAATCAACTCGAGCTTGGCGAAAGGGGAGCCTCAGCTTCGTTTGTTCGCATACAGAGATTGGACATGTGAAAGGAATTTCTTTGATACACCCTTCAACAAGAAGCAGTGCCGGAGAGCTGCACCGTCGACTGAATCGAACGCTGCCTTCAAATCAAGAAAGACAGGGGGCGTGAGCCTACGGAACATGTTCCTGAGTTCTAAAATCTGTCACAGTGAAAAATTGGCCAACACAAATCCGACCGGGACGGAAACGGGCTTGGTTCTCAGGCATGCACATTTCGCGTGTACTAGATAATCGACGGAGGATAATGCAAGCAAGCAATTCGGACGCACACGAGGATCTATCATCCTTCTTGCAAATTGGCACAATCACCTATTCGCTCCAATTCTTAGGAATCTGTTTCCTTGTCCAGAATGGTCTCAAGTATTTAGTTAACTCCGTTGTTAACACCTTGCCACCAAACGCAAAAAGCCCACGTGGTTCACTTACGTAATGGTTTTTCAGAAAACCTATCTTCCTGATGACTCCAACTTCCGATGGAGAACTGTTATCCACCTGCATTGGCTCACTTGCAGGGAAGAGTAGTAAGCCCATTGTGACTGTCGGCCAACTGAACTACTCCCTGAAGTGTTTTGTCCAAAGCTTCCGCGGCGCTCTTGGAAGTGAATCAACGAACCATAGGATTCCGTGATCACCTCGTTTACGCTCAGTTTTCATGGGTGAGTGTCTCTAGTGAGTCGGTAGAGGTTTCCACTAATGTCGACAGCTTCAACGAGTTGTATTTTTCTATATTTCCCTGTCATAGTCATTTCTCAGGTTCTTGACCAGCTGACGCCTCAGGGACTGTTGTATGCGTCATCCGAGGAGTGGTTCGGCCACCATCCAACGGGAGTCGATGATATTCATCTTTTTTGATGTTTTCATGCTATAGAGTCCCGTGTGCATTTAGTGCTGTGTGCAGGGCATCTTTGGTCTACTCCCAGTGTTCGCTCGAATCCTGGGCGTTTTGTTGAGATGGAAACCGTCTCGGAAGGTCATTTTGGAACTGATTTCGGGTATTAACGTCTAGAATGAGTTGTGCACGACGGCTAGTTTTCGTGTTAGTGTGATCATTGACCAAACGCAGACAAAGGCGAGGTCGGATCAAAGCATGATCCGAGTGCACAGGCGTGGACCAAAATGATCGGCAGTCCTTGATTGATGTACGCTATTGGTGAGCGATGGGAATGTGATCAATCTGAGTCTAACACTGTAAAAGCGAACGGGGACGCCAGGCGAGCCGATATCGTTTTTTATGATAAAAATTGGTGTTCACAAGGGTCAGTCTATGGGAAGAACGAAATTGGATGAGATGGTCTCTTTTGTTGGTTTTGGGTAGGAGATGGGCTTTTGACATGGCGTTCTGTTTTCTCTAAGTTGCCAAGTTAGGCATCAAAACCACCATCTACGACCACAAAATCCGTTGAATGCACACTTCGGAGCAATTACGATAACCCCAGGGGGAACTGGTCTTTGGCCTCAAGAGAGATGCAGTTAGTGAGTGCATACACATGCGGCCAACAAGTGACGACGTTTCAGTGGACTGCTGCTAGCAAATGCGAAACCGTCCAAACGAACTGCGCATCAATGACTATTGACTGCGATCCACCTTAACGGTGCATGCTGACCACTCGTGCTCAGAGCATTTCCAGTGCCAGCATGACCAGGAACGCTCGAAACCGGTGTGTGAGGTTTGTGCGCTGGATTATGGGTTCGAAAGGAAAGCTAACCATCTTGTCTCGTTAGCGCTGTCGATCACCTAACTCGGTCCACTCTATTTCTAAATTCTTTGTTTGGTTATACTTTCCTTAAATTCTACTGAAAGAAGAGATTTTTAAACTGAATATAGCTCGTGTTATGACAATGTTAAGTCCGGGCCTCTGTTTTCTTGCATTTTATTTTACGGTCCGCATTCTTCCTGGTGCATAGCTCCCTGCATTCGTGATGCATTTCTGATCTTCGGGAACTCAAAGCCGTCGTTCTAACACCATTTCGTGCCTTTAGTTCAACATTTCTAAAGATACAATGAGCGTGTTTTGTCCTACCCTATCCATTCAACATGTATACGCCTGAGTATCTCTGGTAAATTCATTTAGTTCTGCGTCCGAAGTGCTCCTTTTATTTCTGCATACTTTCTGTTCTTTAAGTTTATCTGAAACGCTGGATTTGCCTGTAAATCTTTTAATGTCCAAGATGATTCTCTCTTTTTTGACCCAGATCTGTGAAATTCTAGTACTCCTGAGAAGTTATGGCTAAACATATTATTGCGCCAACCTTTGAGGACTTCAGTGATTTACCGTTTGATTTTCAAAACGCTACCAACTTCTCCGAACCTTTAATCTAATTATTTTGAACATGCTTCCACTTGGATCCGCGCAATATTTCCGAATTGTCATCCTTGATCTCCTCGCACCGTTGAGTTACTCAGACTCGAATCCTTCAAGTAACTTCCCAATGGTTTTATGTACTAATCTCATGTCAAATTGGCGACGCTTTCTTTTTTTCAGACTTAAAAATGTGGGCATTTCCGCATCAATTGTACTGTCATATCTTCGTTTGTTCCTGATTTTTCTGCCGATATTCGTCTGTTGTTTTCTCCCAATTTACACAGTATTATTTACGGAGTATACCAGTGTTATTTTGGGGTATTCTTTAAATTGGTTGTTTAGCTGTCCAGCTGTTGTTGAGCTTGTCAAAATTCGTGGGTAATTTGTGCAATAATCCCTGTAGAAAATGGGTGTTCAAAACTGTTAACAGTTCTACTCGCTCTCTTTCTGATGATATTTCACAATCATGTACTGCGACACAAATGCACTTCTTATCGTAGCAGAGTCAGTGAAGTTTGTGTTAATGCTGAATCGTAATCGTTATGCCCCTAACCATGCAATCCAGTTCGGCTCAAGGATGCGCAAAAACAGACCAATTTTGATGGTCGAATTAGCATCCGAAAAATGAAAAACAATCGGTTGTTTTCGCTATTTTTCGAGATAAGGAGTCGTCATAGGAAGTTGGCATTTCCAAACACAGTAAAGTGTTTCGTCACTTTTTTAATCAGTTGAAATCTCAGTTGGAAATGCAGTCTACTTAATGGGCTTGCACCTGTTTCGCTCACCTAGTTAACAAAACTGGTCCGATGACCATTTAGACAAATTGAATGAATTGAGGCTACCCAATGACTGGATTTCCTCAACCCAGTCGATTTGTAGGTCTCCCGACTTTGTGTGAATTTCCAGTTATGTCTGGTCTGCCCTAACTTCCCACTTATATTGAACCCTTTGAGTGGAGTACTGAGACCTCTCAAAGGTATGATGGCAGCAACACAGCATAGCTGCATCTTGCTTGTTTTGTGTCTGATAATTGTTTTATTATCATTCAATTAGATTTCATCCATCTTCCACAAGTTTAACTAACATCAGTGGCTAATATGATAGTCAAGTGGCATTCCCTCGTGTTTGTTTTAGGACGTGTTAAATGGATATATTGGATCAGTGTTCTGTACTTTACATCAATGTGCAGGATGTCCCCTGGTGAAATGTAGTGAAATCGTCCAATACTGCGTTGTTGATTTATCTTTTTGAAACTGACCCCACTTTTCAAAATCCATTTGTTCATGATTTAAACTTAACACACGTTTAACTGCCCATTGGTATATATATATATATATATATCCATATCCCGCGAAGCACTAAGAATAATAAATGTGAATGCATGTAGCATCGTTTGCATCGCTCTGTCAACTAAGTGGGCGTATACAACCGGTCTATTCTCGAAGATTTGTTAAGTTTGTTTCTCACGCTAGTCGCAGACTTATGCATCCCTTCTTCTGAATCTAATAGCTCATCACTTCACGTTGTCGTCTAAAAAATGACTTTTACTACAGTCCAATGGGAACGCCGATTCCTAAAGTTAACTAACGCAGGTGTAGATTGATGCCCGTTTGTACTGGCGACGCAACCGGTGTTTTAGTTGTCTCCCTATTTCAAAACAATCATGCCCAGTCCATTGGAGCTTGAAATGACTCTTCCTGGTCTTGCTCAGGTCTCCAAAAGTATAGTGCACATCTTTGACGACTTGCTTACAATAGTGTGTAATAAAACATTTTGCTATCGTTGTTTACATGCATGTGAATAGATTTCATCTTTGCCCTACGGTCTACTCATCCTTCGGAGATTTGTTTATCAATCGTTTCTATACAGAGGCTCAAATTGTCCGCTTGTTCGACATTCGGAAAGAGCTTACTGCTCGAGTGGAAAAATTGGAGAATGATTTGGAAACAGAACGAAATCAACCCGGACCAGTTAGCCGATACGAGTCTCGTACTCGGTACGCACAGTCACAGGAGGCTGAACTCAAACAGGATTTGCATAGTAAGTCTGAGGAAAATGTTCGAGTCGACTGTTTGCAGCTCCATTTATCGATCCCATGTCGTATTCTCAGAAATGCCATAGGTTTTTATCGTCCGTTTTTTGATTATCCAATCAGAAGTGCTGGGACCAGTTCAACTTTTTTCGTGTTTCTACTTCCATACTAATTCAGTCTGTAGGACGTGAGTTTTTTCTAACCTCGGATTCCAATTAAACCAAACTAAAACCCCCGCTATTTGCAAGCGTTTCGTTGAACCAGTTCGCTTCGTCCCGTGAAGTTCGTTCCTTTTCTGACGTTGCTGTGATGGTAAAGTTAACTGAACATCCCCACTAGGTGTTGAATAGTCGGCTCACGTGGCGAAACATGTTGAATCAGGGAAACTGGATCGGCCAACGAACCGATTTTAGGATCGATATGAATAGAAACAAAATCGTTCTTGGGTTTTGAAATAAAGAGACAGCAATCGTTAATGCGATGTTCCTTTAGTCTATAGATTTTCTAACTTTCTGCATCGAATTCTTCCTGTTTATGTTTGTTTGCTTTTTTCGCTCATTGGTTGTATCCAATCTGTCAAGTTTGTTGTTTACACTTACTTGCATGCATATTGGATGTCCCTCTCTTTCAAGGTGAGGGGATGGAGGATATCCCTTGAAGGGCGTGTGTTTGTGTTCAGTATAGTTGCACAGTCACTTGTCTTCTACGGCGGTCGGTTAAGCAGCAGTACTGAGTGACTGACTTTGACATATCAAAGTAATGTTGCGGAAACTGTCCACGTCGTGTAGGAGAATCAGGTCAAACCTGGCGGTCCATCTTATAAGTGTAAATCATCAAGCGAATTGTGAAGCTGTTGCTGGACCGGTTTTTCAATTGCCCTGCATCATGGGTTCGTTCTAAATAAAGATTTGATAATGTAGGTAACCCCCTCGTTTATCATTATGTTGTGCAATGTTGTTCACTGTGGAAACTATTAGTTTGAGATTCCTAATTAACAGGATTGTTGTTTTTATTTTGTCTCATTCTTTCATTTATTCAAGCACTATTCATTATCTTAGTTTCGTATCCTAGCAATTATAGTCCGACAAAATTACTGCGACTAAATTCACTTTGGTAGCACCGCCTCGCCTGCATGAAAAATTGTGCCCGAATTTAGGTGCATTGCGCATCTACAGTCCCTCGATTTGCCAAATGTGTATATGATCTGCTTCAGAGGCACTTGCTGGAAACAATTATTTCTTCCATTTGGTACGATTAGTTGAATTTCATCGTCGGCTACATTATATGGAGTCGAATTCGTCCTAGCCTGTCTTTCGGCTCTCAGCATCACCGTCCTGTTCGGTTAGAATGATCGCTAAATGGATATGTCAGTTTCTTGTAGTCAGCCCTCTGTTACTATCAGTTTATTAGTTTTTCTCCCCAACGACCGAGATGTCTTCTGATTTTTTCCCCAAATCGCCTTTATTGATTGTTTTCATCTCAACGAATACTCTGAATTAATTTACGGGCTTGTGTACTCTTTACTGTTTTGCACATCAATTTTCTCTGCTCTGATTATTCTCCGGCATTTGGCCCACACACTTTTATTGGTTTAGTGCAACCTACATCATCGGGTTCTGTGACTTCAGTGCACGTTCTAAAAGGTCCCGTTTTTAGTTCTCTCCTAATTCTGCGATCGGTCAACTGTCATTTGGAAATCCTCTCGGACGAATGTTCCGCGATTTATATAGTTGACCTTTCGCGTACACACTGGGTACATTGCAAGTTCCCATCTAATTACAATTCTTTCATTTCTATTGATCGATTTTTATAGTTTTTCTTAGCATCGTTGTTATGTGCAAAGTAAAATACGTAATTGGTTAGCTGACAATCAGTGGGAACTCCGCAAACCTGGTCACACTAAAAAATTGACTTCCAACGCTGACAGGCGGTTTCCTGCACACTTCACGTGCTTTGCCAAATTACCCAATCGACCACAAGCTATCTGTAGCGTTGTTGTCTTGCAGTCCCTTTACTTTATCGATCGATTTACTGACGCGTTCATTGTTGAATTAAACTGCGCATAATATGATGGTAGCGTATGCGATAATTTCATCACTACGGATCTAACTTGTTGTCTGCCATGGCTTCGTGAAATTTCACGAGAGACGATACCTATAGGGCAGCGTCAAATAATGATTTTACCCAAAATAAATCGAATTCGTCCTGGACGTCATTCGATTGCCGTACTTCGCAGATGTTCGGTTAATGCATAACCCAACAGATCGCCTTTAAACCGCTGTGGTGTTGAGAGAATCAGAACTACCACCTACGCAAAAGATCAATCATCTTCATCGATTAACCAGGCAACATTTCCTGGCTTCGCAATTATTCCCACCCATCGAATGCGCGTATTAGACACCAGTCACCGTTATTCACGTATTTTCCTTGAATGCTTCAGTTGCAACTCCTTTACTTGTGTATTCAGAGACCGTGAATTATCTCTCATCATACGTCAAAAGGGTCTGTCTGAAGTAGTTTATTTTGGATGAGTGTCTTTAAATTATAAACGAAACAAACTGATAGTCCCTGATCATCTGTATTGTTTTGATCAGGTGAACATTCTCTGTGTGACACCTTCTAATAATCACATGACCAAGCGGAGGTGAAATTTTTTGTTTGCATTAATGAAATAGTCAGCCGGAATGCTATGTTACCTTAGTTGTGATGCGTTTACGAAAATTTTGAAAACTAGTGTTGTATGACCCAAGAAGTAGACCTCGTTTCTCCAAATACCTAGTACCCATCTTCCCACGTGGGGGGATGCGATTCCCTACGGATTTTTTCCGTTGCTGTTATCCGAACTGATCCTGGCGATAAATATAGAAGCAATCTCCGTAGTGTATAATCAATCTATCTACATATTTGTCCAATCTGGTAGATAAATCGATTCGCTCTGGTTTTTGTGCACATATTCGGTTTCGTGCAGGCACGTTGGCACACGGTGAACGTAACGACCGGTCGTATCCCATTACCATAGCCGCACGCGGAGTTCCGTTAGCCGGTTCAGGTTGTTTGTGGTAGTTATTTCTCTGTCAAAGTTTTACGCCATAATTCGGTGTTCTCCACCACTTTGAGTGAATAGGCAAACTTGCTTTATCAGCTGTTTCAATATGCCACGAATTCCCTGGGTGGTTATTCTAAATTTCGTTTTTTCCAATTGTGCATTTTCATTTCCTCAGATCTGCGATCCCAGGCACAGGAATATAAATATAAACTACAAGAAGCTCTACAACGTAATACCGCTTTAGAAAGTGATGTAAGTTCACCTGCGCTCTCTCACTATGGGCATCCGAATAACATTGGCGTTTTCCACTTAACCATTTCGTCTTCGTCAAGACGATCTATAACGTACTTGCGCACGCCTTCCATTCAGCTGTCAAATTTTTGATTAATCTACTCGTGAAATCTGGAATGTGATTTTTTCGTTACTGTTGAACTCGGAATTCAAGATGAAAAAGTTGGTTGAAATATCCTAGCATTTTTAACTGTTCACGTGAAATACGGGCATGCGCACAATCCCATAAATTGCCTATCCATCACGTGAACTCGGAAATGCAGGATAACAGTGAAGTGGAAATTATTGAACTGTTATATACCGTGAATCGTTCTGAATCATTTTCATATCGATTATGTTACACTTGGAATCGACCGTTGACGCTTCTTCCAGAATGTGTTGCTGATTTTATATACTTTGGGGTGACTGACTGTGCACTAATATTACTTTTTGTTCATATACGATCGTTTATTGCTAGCCAATTCCAAGGATTATATCCATGTTATATACAGAAATATATATGCCTCAACAGAATGGAATCTGTATCATGAGGAGTGTGCATG
>LUCM01003014.1:52399-71619 GCA_008360955.1 Fasciolopsis buskii | reverse complement strand
GAGCTGTGGATGGAGCTAAAAGTATCCATTACCGACGCATCCCTGGAACAGCTAGGCAAGGTCAAATGGAACAGAAAAGATTGGATATCCGCGGATAAGGCCAGAGATGCGAGGCTGCATAATTCAGCTGATTACTAAAATCTCCGCCGAGAATTTTAGTCCTTGTCGAAAGGAAACTGTAGTCTTTGTTGGCATGCAATTGTTGGCAGTCGTTGCAAACTCTTAAGGGAACGCCACTGCGTACGGCAATAATTGACTTATGTATAGGTGTTCATCCACGATTTCCTCCTCGGCTGTCAGGCCAGCAGAGTCAGAAGGGCGGGCAGAGTAGAACACAAGTGAAAAGTCACAATCTATCCAGGAGACCATTTCCACGGCGCCTGCGTACCCCGCCTAAGCCAACCTGTAATTGGCTACCTCGGAGATAATTTCAGGGAGCCTCGTCGTTAAGTCCCAGTGAGGAAATCTCTCTCGAGAAATAAGTTGCTAATCCCAAACAGATGGAAGCCGTTTATTAGTGAACGAAGGGAAAGAACTGAGCCGGATCCTATGATAGTAACGGATACCATCTTCATGGCAGGAATTCCACCCCTTGAGTAAAATTGCGCAAAGGAAAGGCACCTACAAGTCGCCCTTTTTTCGCGGGGAAGGAGCGGCAAGGCACATACTGTTTGGATTTGTAGATGAAACGGCCAGGGACAAGCAACCTGCTGCTGCTGTGATAATGTTCCAACTGAAGGGCGGGAGGTAACCTAAAATACCTTATATCCCAGGCACAGGCCGATAGGCGACATATCCCTTAGGAAATGCTAAAAAACTAAGAGAGATATCCCTAGTGCCTTACAAGGGCAGCAAAGTAAAGGGCGCCTTCAAACTTTCGGCATACCAACGGGGACAACTCCGCCGCCTTCGCCGAAGAAAGTAGCAGTTGAAAACTTTTTCTGGGGAGCGGAATGTGCCACAGCTGGCTGAAACTGCAGGACAAAGAACCTGCTGGGGGGCTTTTGATGGACATCCTCACAGGAGTAGGAGGAAACCGAGAACTGCAGCCATAGATTTCTGCGTCTCCCTGCACTGGCCGTTGTAGCAAGAGCGTTGTAAGTCCCCGGGTATTGCGCCAGAGAACCAGGTAGCAATAGGGCAGAACATAAGCTTTGGTCAAAAAGTGTTCTAGCAGAAACAATTAGCCTGAGCTTATGGCGACTGGAACTGACCACAGTGCCTCCATATTCGCCATGTCCAAAAGGCCATTAACGAAAACACAAGATCTATCAGAAACAGCAAAGAAGAAAAAACACGGGGTTTCAGTGGGGCGGTGTTACCATTCTCGTCGGGTAGGGGATCAGCCAAGCTGGATTCAAAGACAATTATGTGCAGCTACGCTACTACCAGATTGTAAACGTCCTTGTGACTTGCGTGTACCGAACCCCGGTTGCTGACCAAGGAGGGGGTGTTGAACCGAAATGCTTTAGAACGTTCAGCCCGGCAAGTCAACACAGCCTCTTTGGGACGTTAATCTATCAAGGATAAACCGCAAAATTGAGACGTGCGCATCTGGTAGACTGGAAAAAGGCTCCCTCGAATCGCATTGCCGAATTGAGGAGAGTACGAGATACGGATCCGCTCACGAGCAGCCTTGGAGGCAGTGCCACTATAAGCCGAATAAATGATGTCGCCAAACTCCAGTATCCATCCGTTGGGAAGGAGTGACCAGGCAATAATGAAAATCAATGTAATTACGTCAAGTCAGGGTTTCCACGAAACAGGTAAGCTACTTCAAGAGTATGGAATTATTAAAGCCCCTACAAAACACAACGGATTAAAACAGTGATGTTACATGTCCGGTTTGACGTACGTAGTCCAGTAGGCTCTACAAACTTAGACAGAATCACGCCAACCCTCGCTTACTGATGTACGAGCGATCTGAATCAGACTGTCTGTCGGTTTAGAGCGACATGTCGGCGTGCGACGCCAACTGCACTGAAAATTCGTGCTAGAGAAGGATGAATTATCGTCCGCATAAAATCGGAGAAGCTTTTTTCTGTTATCTGTTCGCTCAACAGGCAAACCACAGGAGCCACTTAATAGTGTCTCCAATGAAGCACGTTCACCGACTTCTTTATTAAATCGCATGCTACTATTACAATCTCAGGCCCTTCGATCTTACTAACAGGAATGATGAGCTAGTAATATAAATCGTCTTTTGTATGCCAGCCTTGTAGTTTGTTGAGGCGCATGCCGAAATGACAAATAAGCTGCGCCTAACACAACTGTCCTTTCGGACGACGACTAATGCCTGCAATTTCACGGCGCCCAAACGACTGTTAACCGGGCTCCAGTCTAAAAGGGCCGCTTCAGCCTTCTCACTCATGACTATTCCTACGCCGCGTTCCCTCATAGCTTGATCTGCTTCGTCTCCTGAAGTGAACAGGAAATATCTTGACGAGACATTAGGCGCAGTTAGTTGAAGTACTGTACTCGAATCCTGAATTCGTGTTCCACTCACGCAGCAGGCATCAATCGAAAGTGAGTCAGTCCACGCATCAGAGCTAAACACGCCCGTTGGCCGGCCTGCGTGAAAGTGCGCATATTGAAGGAACCGAGATTCAGAGGCTGACGAGGCTTGAGAAAATGTGAGCTAGCAGATTGAAAAGCACCTACACTATTTGATAGTAAATCGTTGTGAGTAGCGAGCGCGTCACCAGTGAGAACATCATAGGCAGACAGGGGAGGCGAAGATTTTTGATTGGAGACAGAAAAGACCGGTTGGATAAAAGACAGCGAACTTTGAGTAATAGCATACAATTCTATCTAGGACCGGTTGCCCAGTTACAGGCTTCTTAAAAAGAACGCTGTCATCAATGAGCTTGAGTTCAGTGACCCAGCAGCCATGGCCAAGTTGTATTTCATGAAAGTCGTCAAGGGCATGGCGACCCATTTATAGTGTACCTAAATAAAATCGATGTCAGCGGGCAACGTTGACGAACACTTCAGTGAAGAAGGATCTCCGTAAATTCTTCGGCGTCTATGCTGACAAGTGCTACGCTTCTGGCAGTCTGATTTAATTTCCCGGCATCCAGTCGCTTCGAGGTATGCTCTAAATCGACTATCTGTTCACGGAGTCAAAGGCTGCATGGAAGTGGATGAAGCATGCCGTCATGGGTTACTGTAAATTACACCGCTGTTGTATGGTTTGACATAATATGAAGATCTGATCAATAAAACCTCCTCCTCGACGAAATCCACATTGGGTAGAGAATGTTCATTTGTGTCAAATAGTAATAAATGGGTTTAGAAGAACGTTTTCGAAGGTCCTACCTGCTATATCGATGAGTCTTATACCTCCAAAATTCTCACATATATTCTTGTTGCATTTCGTTTTTATATGAATTAGAACAGAGGTTGCCCAGTCGCTGGAAAACAGTTTTGGATTTCAAGATACGACGGAACAGATTCGTTAGTGGACTTATCAGAACTGGCGAGCAAGACATGAAGATCTCGGGCGGAATGCAGCCCTCAGCGGGTGACTTCTTGTTTCATGTTGTCTAAACGACCGTGATAATTACCGAATCGTTGAGAGGCTCAACATCAATTTCATGTTCCACGTCGTGTGATGATGTCATAACTATAGGCTCCTTGAAAGAGCAGTTGAACAGCTGGCTGGAATGTTCGACCCATCTTTGCAACTTTTGTTCACATCCTGATGTGAGATGGCCACTGCCATCGCGAAGCGTGTCGAACTGATTTTTGGTCTATCCCAAAGAGGAGCGAATAGGTTTGAAAAGCCTCACGGAATCTCCAGTGATTTTGCCCAGGCCTGAATATTGCCTTTGCCGCTCCTCGTTCTCTCCTGTCTCACGTTACATGATTGCAAATCAATGGGCTTCTTTTTCATATGTTTTGACAATCTTCTTGCCTATTGATAGAGGTCTTTCTTAATCTGATTTCACTATTTTTCATAAATTTGAGACAAGTCTCTTCCCATCAGTCAACTTATAAAGATGTCTCTCTTCCCGGGGAGACCTCTGTGTTCAAATCAAGTCGTAATTGGCTTTATCCCTTAGAATCCAACAGCGGAACTTCTTCCGCAAACTTTCAGCGTTGCCCGTGTCTGGCGGCGTTTCTTCACGCCTGCGCGCTCGGACCTTTGTTGAAAGATGCAGCGGTCCTATATAAACGATGCACATCTGCATGCTTGTGGCGCTGATGTTTACTTGTGGTTCCTTGGGCACAAAGGACCTCCCCTTCTAGCAGGGCAGCCCAGCACTCCGGCAAACTACACTTTCTTTCCCGGAAATATATCTATGTTTTACCTCGTTCTGAGGATTTAGGTCCGTTTCAAGATGTTGCGTCCCAGCAACTCCATCTATCGCGGCGTTACGCCTTCCGCCTTGGAAAATGATTCCATCCATTTATTCCTTTTACTGCATGCGTTGATGTACAAAAAGACTTTATTAGCTTCTTTATCTCGGTTTACCCTGCATCTCATTCAATTCTGTGTCTGAAGGGCAATAAGCCGGTAGTCACATCGTTTCTCCCTGTATTTTGCAAGCGAAGAACTAGGGGCTTCAAGCGATACCTCAACTCCGCCCTCGTCTGCCAACTATGCCGTTTTCGCTTGTGCGCGAATTCTCAATTTCCCTTGGCTCGTTGTTTTCTGACCTCTCAAGTGATCCGCCTCTGCCGCCATACTGAGCCGTCTTCAGCGAGATTATGCGTTTATGCACGGTTGCATGTAACTCTACATGGGCACACCATTTGTGTCCCTTTCAGCTGCCACCCCGAGCGCGGAGAGATTTTTCTAGCAAGATGAGGTTTCCGCTTTGTCCAGGGTTAGCAGAAACTTTGTCCGGGTTCCTCATTTTCCCTTTTTATGAACTTAATCACAGTCCCATCTTCAACAGAAGTGCTTTTCGGTTTTCGAAATCTTTCTCACCATTTTCGGTCCTTACTCACATACTTCCAATATTTTAAATTCGTTTTTGACAACGTTGCTCCCACACCGTCTTTCCTAGCCTACCCGTTTTTTGTTATGGGCTTCTCAATGTTTCTTGCCGAACTCTGGACCATTTAGGAGTATGCCCGTTTCCCCTTCTTTATTTTTGACCTCGGCTACTCCCGTTCTCTCTTCGCCTGTACAATGCATATTGTTTCATGTATTGTCACAGCTAAGATGTCCTAAGAGCATCGACACCATAGGACACTGATTCTATTGTACCGTACTTTCCATTTAAACCAGCGGCACATGTTTACCATGACCCTGAGTTGTTTCCCTCGAGTTTAGAGTTTCTGCCTAAGAATCTTACGAACACCAGTCAATCATCACAGCTTATCTACACCTTACAGTGGCCTTCCGCTTGTGTAACAGCATCCATGAAGGATTCACTGTTAAGTCCATCTGAGAAGCGGCTGCATGAGAGGCTTGAAAGGTTTCAGTTTCCGTGTTACCGCCCTCCACTGCCTGAGAGTTTGCGGCACCTGATAGTGCGACAATTAGCATGTGACACAGGACTTTGTCGCCAATCATGACATCATCGGTTCCCAGGTGGCTACCCCGACGAGGGATCAGGAATCGCCCGGAAATTTTGCCGGAGCCACTTCCAATCCAACTTCATTACACTGTGACGGCCCTGCTCATAGACTGGTCCTAGGACGGGCGGCCACCTTTGTTGTCAGGATTGTCGCTCTTGTCTGTAGTGGGCCCTCACCGCTGCCGCGTCAATGGTAGCGTCAACAGACACGGGTCTACAGAGGGATACACACTTCTCTATCCGTCCGTGTGACTTTTATTTACGGCCAGAATACCCGCTTCAACATTTAGTTGTATTTGCGCAGACCTCTGGCCGGACGGGCTACTACACCAGTCCACCTCCCCTCATTTAACCTACCTCGCCTATGGCGAACTGCGGGCGAAAGTGATCGAAATCACTTTTTCAAAGCCAGCGCACGGTTTTGTAGTCAGCCTTGTTTGTACTCCGTAGCAAGAGGGCAAACGAGGCCATAATATTCAGCCACTTGTCCACGGTTAGCCGTTTATTTTGCCTACACAACTGGAGTATGAACCCTGGGTTCTTGATGGATGCCAGATAGACACCGTCTGTCTTGCCTTCCGACTACGTCCCAGTCGTGCAGCTCTGCGTCCGCAACCTGTGGTAAATGGCACGCCCATTCCCAATGACGGCAAAAGGCAATTAGAGGTAAGCCTAGAATGACACTATCTGTGGATGTTCTTACTTCCTGGCGGTCTCACTGATATATCGGGAGACGGTTTTCTGCAGCAATACGGACTACCAGTTGATTCAAGTTAACTGTGCCTGATTGCCTCCCCATCGGAACTTAAACTATGGCTTTTCGAGTCCCGAGCATATGCACAACGAATCACCGGCAGATTTCATGATATTTCAAATAATATTCAATTCATATAAATAAACCCCTTCCTTGTCGCGAAACCGTTTGAGAAGGTATACCCGGTAACTGATATTACACCGAATCTTCTGTAGTGACAGCTCGGCATCGCCAACTGGCACTGGACAGATCAGCATTCGCCACGATACTTTCCAACGGTAGAGTTCCTCCTCACAGTCCTCAGGCCACGCTACTGTAAGTCCCTTCAAAGAAAGAGGCCATTAGCTGACCACCATTCGGCCACTACGGCGAGATTAACATAATTACAACTTTAGACAGTTATTCTATAATCTAAATACACGACATTATTCAGTCACGTCACGACAACCACTTTCCCAAAAATTGATTTCGTGCGAGCGTACCGCAAGATCCCGATCGCCGCTGGACGTCTCCGAAAGATTGCTGTCATGTCTACTTTTTTGTTGTTTGACTCCCATATGTGCTTTTTTAGTTGTGATGCTACTAGGACAATCCAAATGTTTATCACTGACATCACAAGGGACATGAATTTAGTTTACTTCGTTATTTAAGGAGTCATTCGTACAATCGAGCGTAGGTAAACACCGAACCGTTGAATCCGCTGTTTCAACACTAATCATGAAGTGAATAAAGTCAAATAGGGAAAATAAACCCGACATTTCTCAGCCAGGAAATATTTCGCAGGCTGCATTTAGGCCAGCTAAGGTAAGGTGAGCGGTATTCTCCATTTCGGTTTATCGTCCCCAGTCCTGGAGTTTAAGGACTTCTCTATTTGCTTTATCCTACTCGCTGTCGAAAGTGCGCTTCCGCTAACCATTGTGCCCCGTCGTAATCCACGCGAGTTAGCAATTGTGGATCACACACTGGGGGTGTCTTAGGAGATCAAATCAGTGTTGGTTTAAACCAAGACTTTCGCGCACCCGATCGCACCTGCCGACCCCGGTCACACAAGGGATGCTTCGGAGTGCGCTGTCGGTATGGCACTGTAATAGTTAGTTTCAGAAATCTGAAGGCCACAAATGTTTTCCTAGGGAAGCTTTGTTTGCAAGGAAACAAGTTACAGTGCCTCTGATCGAGAACTACTGGCAGCATACAAAGTCATTAAGCATTTCTACTTTGCTTATAAAGTCGCTGTTTCATCTTATGGGGAAACGGTAAACCAGAAGCGCACACGCTTTATGCCAAAGCTGATCATCACTCCCTACGGCAACCAGGACACTTGGAATACATTTCGCAGTTCTCAAAAGGGTTTTTGTCACTTGAAAGATCTGTTGAAACTGCATCGTAAAAGTATTACCACGCAAGCACCATGATAACATCAGGTGTTTCATTCGAAATATTATCGGCATAGCATTATCTGAGGCGTAGAAGGTTTTTTTATAAAAAAGCTCAGTCTTCAACGCTCCGTTGCCATCAGGCACATTCGGCTGCGAGTGCTAGTGCGATGGTCCACCTCAAATCCGCTGATTTAATTCAACCAGTGGTGCCATTCAATCTCCGATATTCCATACATCCACATCTAGGCAGCTCAGCTAGGCTGCAGTTATTCCATGTGCTATAATCCTGGAAGTCAACGAGCAAAGGTGTTCTTGCGTGGGCTGAACGTTCTTCACAGTGCACATGACCTAAAGTGCCTAGGCACACGGCTTTAACTGACCGTACCTTCGCCATATTTGAAGATCTCTTTGGTTGCCTTTTCACTGATATTGCTGGCTTTTGGACGCTGGAAACACCTGCATTTACTAACCTACTTGCAGCAATAGCTTCACTAGACGACATTCCATTGAAATACCGAGGCCTGCGACTGTGATTGCCAATATACCGAAAGATAACAGTGTTTCAAAACAAGCCGCATCCGTTTGGCACCCCTATGCTTTTGAATGGGGCAATGGTTTCAAGTTAATCCCAGCGATGGATTGATCACACCATCCCCAAAGGAGACCGTTCTGCCTTCCGGTTATCTGTGTACTGCTAGGCAGACCCCCGATTATGATGTTTCCATGTGGCTTTCTATCCGAATGATGGTTCGCATAGCACATTTTCGCAACTATAGCAAAATATTATTTAACTGTACCTAGATATAACAAGTTTAGGCACAAGGCGGGGCAAATGTATCGCGTCATTAACGTGTATGTCACAAAAATTGAGGTTTATGCAGCAGTTTTTGTTATACGGATTTCTACCTGTTGATTCGTTTGTTCGTTGCTAGAGATCTTCCAAGAATTCTGATTCCATCGGCTCTTATATGTTTGACTTTCGTCACTTTCAACGTTTTGATTCTGAAGGTTCTAATTTGGCCTCTGGAATTTCTGTCCACTTGCAGGTTCTCAATCTCTCAATCGTATCCTTGCTGTATCACGCGTAGGAAGATTCCCACTAAAATGTCGTCGCTAACGAATCTGGTTCTTGTTTGACCATGTCCTGTTTTTAGCGCGTCATTGGTTCCACCCTTCAACCACCTATAGAACCTTTACACCTGCTCACATTGCAATTATGCACCCGCTTAAGCCAAACCGAGCTCATATTAAATGCGTCTACCCACTCATCAGTCCACCGATGTATCGAGAGCTACTTCAGCCTCCTTGCTGGTGTCTTTTGCAATGGGGAAACACCTGTTACCTTTGGACATTGTTTTCTCCGCGAGATCTGCTTTTAGGCTCGCTATCGATTCGGTGACACCTATCTGTTTGCTTTTGATTAACCGTATACTAGACCAGCCTATCTCCACTTATGCTGCGCCTTCGACGGACTTTGCTTTCGGGCCGCTTATGTTATCCCTCACCTTCTGTCGTGGCTTACCTTTCCGAATACTGTTTTATCGGCCCTAAATTGGAACCATTAATTTTAACGGGTTATTGGTTCGGGTCTTCTCCACTCTACCCACTGAGGGACTTCTTCAGTGGCAGCTTCAGAATCCAAATTGATTCACTCGGTGTTTTATTTCGGACGCCTAATAAAACCTTATCTTCAAAACAGAGCCAAGTTCTCCTTGGAATCACGGCCGCATAAGAAACCAAACATTCCTCGTGATACGATTTTGACGTATATGAGGGATGGTTGCGCTAGCTTTCCGGGTAACACTTGACAATTATTATACAGCACTCGTAAACTTCGAAATTATCCGCACTCACTGTAAGTACTGAACCTTGAAATGTATACTGAATGTGCGGCCGGTCCTCCTTACTTTAGGCTATGTGCAACAACCGCCATTCTAAAGCTTATGGATCCCCAAGGTTCTCTCGTTTCATTTACGTTCACTGTAGCAGGGGCTTTTATTTCATACTTCAGTAATAAATTAAGCTCCAGCCCAATAACGACCACCTTATCCTTTTTTTAAGCCATTGGAAACTACGCTGTATCCCGTCGTCCTTCTTAAGAGTGCGGCTTCTCGAGACTACCGGATCCTAAACACTTGAGGTTTCTTGGTCCCTGGCTTAGCCCAATCTAATATCCAAAATGAAGTAATGGATATATAATCATAACCAACCAGTCTGAAGCTCGGTTTCGTATGCAGATGACTCACCAGTCTTGCCATGGTGACTGCCGTTCTCCGCGGCTATCTGATGCGGATTTTGACGCGTTCGTCTTAAGCGTCAGTAATCTCCACGTGACTGAAATACTACGCATTTGATTGTCGTCTCTAACTTTGATCTCACTTCCATTCCGTCCCTTTTCCCATGATTTCTTTTTGGAAAAGATGAAAAAACAGCATTTAGCCAGTGTTTTGTTCGATCAGACTCCGTCTTATGCCTACTCGCTCTTCATCATTGCGTTTCAGGGCGTGTATGTATAAATACGCATTGTTGTATGTCATCATGTATCTATCCCTCCCTCACTTCGTTCATTTCATCGCGTTCCCCGAGTTTGGCGATTCATGCGATGACTAAACCTTTACGAACTGAACAGGTGGACCGGGCTACCTGAAGCGAAACTTAATTCTGTTGGTTATGCACTCACGTTGTCAGATTGTAATCAAAACTTGGTTTTGCCACTGCTCATTGTCCCCCAGTGCTTGCTATGCTTTTCTATCGTCAATTCGGTTTTTATTTTTATTGGAGCACACAGGAATAAAGATATGTTCACATACGTGCGCACACACCAAATGATTCGCTCATGTAGTTTGCCATTCTAAGTAAGTGCACAGCCACATCAGCGTTGACCTTTTTAGAACTGTCCGCGGGCGGCGCGTAATGTGGGCCGCTGTACAATGCAAATGCAAAGATCTGCTCTCAATCAATTTTTGTTTCCTGTTTCCGCTAATTTACACCGTCGATACCGAATTACCAAGTTAAAGTAGTGAAAATAGCCACCGTTTACTGGATGAGATATTGTGGTAGTAGGCGACGTAAACGGATGATAACGGAACCATAATCCTCGAGTAAACACCGAAAGGGGACGGCGATCCGCCTTGATGCGCTTTGCACCGGCTGAGATAAAAATAAGACAGATTTGCATCAAACAAAACGGGTTAGCGCTCAGCCTTACGATGGAGCGCACCGTGAGTGGCTGAATATGGCTTCTTCCAAAACGTGCTCCTTAGTGATTAAAGATTAACCGAAATTGTGCATTGCGATTAGAAACATTGTTATAGATGTTGTAGGAGCTTAGGTTCTCCCTTAGAAAATTTAAAAAAATGGCGGCTGTAACAGACGCAACAAAAATTCAGCTAAATGCAGCGTTTGGAGCCAATTATTTGGTATAGGAATTTGTACTACATTGATTACAGTAATGCAATAAATAAAGCGGTGAAATACAACTTCTTATTGCAATATATGACTTTATAACATTCATTTTTGGTAATCCAAAATACATTCTTCCAAATATTTGGGCTAGGCGCTAAACCGCGGGGCATCGCAATGAGTATTTTAATTTAAAATTTCAAGAAGGATTTGGCAATGCAATTCCGCCACCAGCGAATTTTTATGAGCTTTGTAAAACGTTTATGAAATCAATGATTGTAAACTACTATACTGCCGCAGTTAACCGCAATTGCTTTCAGTTGATTTTCCACCAATTTTCTGACAGGTTTGCCCTTAATGTATTATCCTGGGGTGGCAGAAAGCAGCCTGCATTGTGGCTTCTTAAGCAACCGCGGCTCAAAGGGAAATAAAAGTGGAATGGGTTTCACTACCGTCAGAAAAGTTAAAGACGATGGTGAAAACCAGTATGTCACCACCACCTAATCGTACCACTTACGGTGTAAAGCTCTACAAATCCGCCGGTGAGATCCTGTGGTGCGTTCCATATTTTGCTGACGGCTATGATAATGACTGCAAATATCAAAGAGTGCTTCAAGAACCGTTAAAGGTACCATTAACAGAGACTACTGGTTTTATGAAAAGGCAATTCATATCCTTCAGGTTATGTTCTGCTCTGGCATAACTCCTGCTAAATCGATGATTACCAGCGACGAGAAATATCTGCCTTACAAAAGGATTCCGGTGAATGTAAAAGCTGATACGTCACTAACGCCACCAAACTTGGTGAATATCATGAGTGGTCGAAGTAAACAATAATGCCGCGAGAACATTCTATAAAAGCTGCATTCTCAGTCCAGATGAGGATATGTAAGTTTGCACTGGATTTATTTTGCTCGATTCAAATCAGTCACCCGGATAACTTTTCTAAACCCACCTTTGTTTCAATATCGGAAAAATGGGGAGTTTCTTTACTTTGTTTAACTGTTGGTGCAGCAAGTTACACAGCCAAAGGGGCATGAGAAACATATCCACCTGCCCCACCAGTGGGCATTGCAGAGGAGAATGAAGAAAAGAAAATATGACGAAGAAGCTGGTCGGTATGTTTCCCTGCAACAGCAAAAAATGATTCAGTCATTCGCGGAGCCCACATGGGCAGATGTTACCAAATCTGGAAATAAAATGCAGAAGATGCTGCCATACTCCACGGAAAGTTCAGTGCGCTGTTAGAATGCAGATATTGCAAATGCGGTTGCTCACTGTTAACTTATAATAGTGCAACCTGTTGTTAGGACAGCCTAAGGAACTGAATGGCTACAAAACTTAGTAATTGATTAACATGCTATTACTGCTTGCATCACTGAAAATTTCGATGTAATATAGAAAGCATCTTGGCAAGCCACTTTGCAGTAATCTTGAAGGGCAAATTTAGATTGCATTAGAAATGGCTGAGTTTCAGTGGGTAACAAAGGTTGCCGAGTAATAATGGGTAAGGCACTATTCTAGTAATATTGATTCTTAGATGCTGCCAAAAATAACAAATCCCCAATTGCACAACAGAACTGACTAAACAGATGACACAAAACTGGATTCAGCGCTCTAGATCGAAATTAGGCTCGCCTGTAAAATCCGGTCGTGTACTTGTCTCCGATTGTGCGAGTGAGTATTACAGTGGGCACTATAACTCAAGTTTTCAAGCTTTACCGGTGACAGTGCAGTGTAATATTATTTTTGATTACGCGCACACCTACGCATTCCTGCGGTTACAATTGTGCCGGCATATATACATGCATACGTTGCTTACTTTATTTATAAGTGATTGGTGCATTCCTATATATATCTATATATATATTTACCTTTGTTTAACGTGATGTTCGAGTTTTTCATGTGGGCAGTTATAGAAACATTCTTCGTAATCTGCGGACATATTTTTCAGGGATACTTACATTTGTTTCTGGTACATATACCTATAAATAGTTGTGTGCATTATTCTTTTGTACGCCATAACAGTCCTTTTCTTTGCCTACGTACATCTTGAAGTTGATGCTTATACCACCTGTTACGGCAGTACCTAACAGTATGTTTGACCATAATGTAGCAGAATCTACGACGGTTGCACTTATTCTGATGTCAAAGTGGAGGAAACATTATTGGATCCGTATTGGTGATTTGGCACTCTTCCTCAAAATGTTCGCTGTTAGTCATCAGCTATGATCGATTAATCGTTAAAAATTTAGTTTGCCAATGCATCCTATCGTCTTGACGTAACCAACGTTTCCATGTTTTGGACAAAAATAAAGGAAATAAAATTTGACAGAAAACTATCCATCCCACATCGTGTGCAGATGTCCATCATGAAATCCGACGCCCGTTGTTACTTGCTTACGCTCAGTGGATAATCGCGAGTTCTTGGGGCATTAGTTTTTTTGAATTTGTTGTCGACCGATAAGCGTGTGTGAGTACATTGTTATTAGTTCTAGCGTGCGGCGCATGCTGTTTACTTGCGCACAGTACCGATCAGCAGAATTGCTTGTATGAGATTTAGACTGGCGGAAATAACCAGGATTACACGTGCATATTTGACTACCTTATGGGTTATTTTTAATCATTTAAACAACAGTGTTTAACAGTAATACGATGGCATCATTTGTAACCAGGTAGTGGGAAGCGGTAGTAAACCTTTTATGAGTGAATACCACTGTAGCCATACGCGGCGGAAACCACTGCCGTGAATGGATAAACCAGTTGGCAGAAAGTATAACAGTGCTCTTATTGGTCATCGCTGACGATCCCCTGAGCGTAATTTTTTGTTTAAATGCATTACATACGTGGCATGTCGGGGTGCACTCAGAGTCGCACTCGTGCTGTTTGAGTATACTCTAGCAATTTACGAATCTCCTTTTTCATACGATCTTGTGAGACGCCATTCAGCGATTTCCATTCATTGACTTTCGGTTTATCGTTAGTAGGTGTCGCATCAATTTTATGTACTCTTCGCCTGGTTTGCATCAAGCAGTGACCAAGGATGGCAAACAAAATGGTGAATTATGCAAAAATATAATTTTCCACTCTGTCGTTTTGGGCATATTGTTATATTCCTGTTTGACCTCGAGCCTCTGTCAATGTGCAGCCGAATGTTAGTCATAAATAAGATAAAACCCTGCGCGAAAGTAAGCGTTGGTGAAAAACAATAAATAGAGTACCTGTCCCTTGGTTCAAGAAAATTCAATGGATACTGCATGCTTGACCAGGTCCAACAACACTTGACAGCCAAAAATCAGGGTAAACAAACGGAATGTTTGCAATCGACCAGAGTGGGTGATAAAACGTTAGATCATATTAGCCGAGCCACCCCAAGTCAAATAATCTGTGACCACCCAAATTAGCGGTAAAATAATCGCCAATAAAGAGCACAGAGTAGGAACAATGAAGGGCAGATATATTGAGCTGAAGATAAACAGTGACCAAAATCAGTGTCATTACGAGGATGTTGGACAGGAGTAGTTTGTCATCAGAAGGGGAACGAACAGCAAAAAGAAAGGACTTTCCAGCACCTCCGATTTTATCCCTGTCCTTGGTTTACACTGAACAATTGAGTATTTTTGCATGGTTTGTTTTTATGCACAAAGATCCACCTGAATGAACTACGGTAACGAATAAGCTTAAATGTCGCATACTTCTTCTGACAAGTGTCACAATAGAAAGCCTATATGCATGCAGCATCGACGTTGTAATTAAACAGACATTGTCAACAAATGGTTTTTCTAGGTTAATACTGTACAACACCAGCAGACGTATTCCGGTGTCGCTTCAATTAAGACGACATGCAAATAGAATTTTAGTATGAACTGGTAGTCCCATGTATTACGTCAACAGCGATTCCGCGAGGCCAACAAGGTTTTTTAATATTGAGATTTCCGCGGTGTTCAGGCAGTCACGTAGCAATGAACTGTTTAGTTTCGCGTGACTGATACGAACTATTGTACTGGCAGCACGATCTACGTAATTGGCTTGTGACAACTGCGCCGGATGTTTTTTAAATAATCCTTTTTTCAATCCCTGCTACAAAATGTGCGTAAAGGTGTATAATTTCAAACTTGGACAAGTTTAATCTTGGTTGAAACGGAAAAATTATCTGGTTAACAATCAGATATACGAGATCTCATCAATGACTGGCACACACTAAAGTTTTCTTAAACGGATCAGGAGATCAACTGTGAAACGTTATCATCATCCACCGTCTACTGAACATCCCATTGGATGAAGTTCTCGCTTCGCAGTTAGACGGGAAGGTTTGCTACGATGCACGTGGGCTAGCGGGAGGTAAGACGGGGCCGCTGCAAAACACAACGCATAAGTTACCGTTCAAAGGGACAATGAACCCATCACCTGTTATACCCGATTAGTATTGTTGTACGTGTCCGGGACAACTGCTTTGCTCTCCTAATGTGTTATGTTAGCCGATTTTATCCATGGGAACGGCAAGAAACAATTGTTTTTCAATGAAAGGTTTTAATAATAGTGATGCATATTTCTCGATTCACGAGGGGCATGTGCAGGGCAAGATCAAAGTTTTACAAGGATGATCCTCGGGAAATGTAAATGATAGAAATCGGATGGGATAAGGGGTGGGAGCAATATTGAGTTATTGCAGAAGCTCACTGGAAAGTGAAATGAGATGCTGCAAAGCCATGGGGGAAGTACAGGTATGCCAGTGAGAAGCAAAAAATGGGAAACTAATTTTTGAAGACCAGAAGGAGTTTCCTGGGACTGTTTGCAAGCAGCAGACTACGAGTAATTTCGTGTTTAAGTGCACTAAATGTGCTCAATGCGGGCACACAACATGGACAGAACTAAACGGCGGATAATGATGTATGACCGGAGTTCCCAAACGTCGGTAGCATTGCGTAATGGACGGAAACGTTAGGCTGAAGAGGTGACGAGCAGTGGTAATGCGGTAATTAGATGAAAGTGGTGAAAATCAGGTGGAAAGTCAGGCAAATTGGACCAGACACGTATTTGACAACAAATGGCCAACAAAAATGCTGAAGGCGGCGTAAGACTGTCAAGATTGCCTCAAACTATCTGCAGGAAATTTGTGAAGATTCGGATGTGAAAATCCCAAGGATAGTGATTATATTTACATGCGGGTGGCGGTAAGCTTTACCGGGGGTGCGTCAGATAAGAGAAATTTTGTGGAAGAACACTCAATAAATAAACTAGCCAAGAATGTCCTCTATACTGTCATTTTTGTTGTCGCAGCATTTTGATCTTTTTTAGCAGTACGGTTTGGGGAATATGAGGTGCGCAAGCCGTTCCGGAGACAGTAGTAATCACGGTTTTATCCAATTGCAAAGGTGCGAGTTGAGATATCCAGTGCAATAATCGGCGTACTTTCGGTTGAAAGGACCAGAACTCGAGCGCCAGTTCTACTTAACAGGTTCGCGACAGGAATGATAGAATTGCAGATTTGGACTCGCTATTACGAGGACGGAAGCGTTGGCAGCGCGTCTGCTGCGGATGCGAGATCTGAAACGCAGGAGAGAAGTAGTCTGGTTGGGTGCCAGCTTGGGGTTATGGGGATTATTGGACCGCGACAAATTACCTGCAACACAGTGCATCTATTTCGTAAAATGTAGTAACTAGAAGTGAGCTAAGGTAGCAGTTTTAGGCGTAGTTCAATGTCAGGGGCTACCAAGAACGACCTATTTAGCTCTGCAAAGCCAGTAAAGAGAATAAGATGACATGAAGAGAAAGAAATACACAGGTTGAAGATAAAATCACAGGATTTGATGGGAGCATAGATCCATCAATAAGTACGTTGACATTTTCGTCAGCCCACATTTGGAGAATTTCGGGAGCTAGTCGCTCAAGCCACTGATGAAGAGAGCACATCACAACAAGGGAGGTCAAAAAGTGCATTAGCGAGGACGTGCGATAAAGTGAGAAAGTAAGGGGCAAAACCGAATCCCAGATGGTGATCTCAGCAAAGATTCAGACACGAAATAAAATTCTAACCCACATTCGAAAGCCTCGTCTAGTTCAATGTTAGCTCGTGTCAGGTTAAGTAAGAAAGGGACATCCAGTAACTTAGTCACCTGGGCTTTGAACTGGACAAAATTCGGGCACGACCACAGTGAACTAGGGAGTTTTTCCATAGCTTAGAGTAAGCAACTGTGAAGAATTCAGTCCTAATCGATAGTCGAGTCAGGGGCATTCTTAACGAGTAGTATCTACTACAAAACGGATAAGGGGTCTACCAGCGTCGTATGTGACGTTCCTAGTAGAATGAGCGTTATTATGGTAAAGACTAAAAAGAAATGCAAGGTTTATTTTAACTCGACGAAGCCACAATGGTTCAAGTCCAGGCGGCTCGCATCTGGCCGTGTACTTAAGGCTAAATGAAGGACCTAGGACATTTCTAGTGAACTCACGCTGCACATTTTCGATTGTGATTCCATCTATTTTGCACTTATGCGTAAACATAATCGGCAGTACTCGAGGTGGGGCTTAGCATGAGACTTGAAGGTGATAATTCTGCAGTATTGAATGCGGAATGCCCTAAGAGTCGTTGTGGCGGTTCTCTTAGTTACAGCGGTCTGATGAAGCGCCTGCACGTAGAAGTTGAAAGAGCAGGACTATTGTAACCCTAAGTCTTTAACTGTGCGCGATATGAGAATTGGCATGCCGTTTACAGAGAGGGCGCCCGGAGAAACATGGCATTTATCCGTTATCAGAGAACTTTTGTCACCACAGAACTTCATAAGCCGCTTGGAACATCAGTTATCAAAAGACTCTAGGTCTTCATTGATAATTGCAAGAGTGGAGCTGAATGAATCAGCCTCAAAAGAGTAGAACATTTTAATGTCATCGGCAAACAGGGACGATGTGCCAAGACGAATAACATTAAAGATTTCATTAATGTATAGCAGGAAAAGGAGAGGACCTAGGATGCTCCCTTGAATGACCCCATTGGTAATAGCAGAGGGCTGAGAAAAACAACCGTTATTATTGGCTACCTGAAAGCGATCGGAAGGGTAGGATGATAGCCAAGATAAGAGAGGATTTCTTATTCCATTAGTCCTAATTTTGGCCAGAAGTCGGGAGCCGGAAACGCGGTCAAACGCTTTTGACATGTCTAGAAAGATTATGAGCATCGACCTGTGAGAATCAGCACTTTGGGTAACCAAGTTTAAGAAGTCAAAATGACAGGTGAGGCAGGATCGGTATCAGCCGAGGAAGCCGTGTTGGGAGGGATTGATAAGGTTGTGAGTAGTAAGGAAGTTAAACAGTTGTTCTTTAACGACCTTTTTCATAAGCCTAGATAGAACGGGAGTGCGGTTAATGGGGCGAAAGTTTTCAGGTTCATCCATAGAACCCTTTTTGTGATGTGGAACAATAATGGATGTTTACCATTGTAACGGAAAAGTGGCCCTGGACATGGAGAGCGAGAACAGATTTAAAAGGAGCAGTGGAAGATCTGAACCATCGGTGCGAAATAGGACTGGTGGGATGCCACCATGGCCAGGCCTGTGGAATGGCCTGGTATATTTCATCATATTGATGATGACAGCAACGTCGAACAGGATGGAGGACAATCTAACAAAAGTTAACATGGGGTGGATTTCAGGGTGTGTTTGATTTTCATTAATGAGGGTAGAAGAGAAACATGTATTGAATGCTTCTGCGATATCTGCAGGGGACTGGATACGTAAGCTGTTAAATATGATAAAGTTCGGAATAGTTAACGATTTGGGTTGCGAGCAAGCCTTGAAAATGTGGGGAGTCTTTCGAATTAGGTTAGGCGAACCAACATCTTCAATTTGCTGCCTTTTTAACCTTAGTTCGGACTACCTAAGAAATTCTCGTTGCAAGCGGTTTACTTGCACTAAGAGCGGGAAGTCTCCCGTTTTGTTGAAGATTTTTTGAGCCTTCAAAAGTTTCGTCTGGAGTTGACAAACCCTACTAGGCTTCTTGGGTTTATGTTGAGTGATCGGATTGGACAGACGATTAATAGTAAAAAGAAGTTTTACGTAAAGACCATCTGCCGCTCTCTGTGGGTCAGGCGATAAGAAGAAGCTGGACCAATCTAGGGTTTGCAGAGCGTCAGGGATTTTGTCCCAACGAGTCGACATATAG
>LUCM01003014.1:0-51464 GCA_008360955.1 Fasciolopsis buskii | reverse complement strand
GGTCGCTTTCACCCCCTGTCTCTTCGATTCACATAGTCCGTATTTCCTGTGCCTCATCTATGTAAAAAATTGATCTTGCCTTGCGCATGCATCTCGCAATCGAGAAAATATACATTATTATTATTATTATTATTATGTCATTAGTTCTCCCAGTATTATAGGATGGTGATGTGCGAAGCAGTCTGACTGATTCCTGCTTTGTTTACAGTCAGAATAACTTTTATTCAAAATTCGTGAGGGATGTGTTGTTTCCTTTATTTGTTTAACTGCCTTTGGTAATTCGCAGTTGATAACTGCAAATAATTGTGAATGGTTTGAGTTATAAAAAAGAAGGACGAATTGCAACCTTTACCCGTGTAGATTACTAGAATTAATCAGTCATTCAAGCTACTTCTCCGCAGGCCAAGAAAACTGCAGATGTTCCCCACAGAATGCTGAATTACACAGTCCTGCAGGATTCTGTGTGTTATCGAACCTGGACCAAGCTGGTAGACCACAGTGAGTGGTAACAGGTACCACGTAAGCATGATGTAGACAAGAACCAAAATGGGTTGACTGCGGCTTATCCAAGTTCTCCTCGTCGAACACAGATAGGGTAGAAATTTATTCATCTCAGATAACCCTCGTCCTTCCTCTGTAACCTTGTCCTGAAGAGGCGCTGAGAACGTCACGCCAAGGCTGTTGTAATGCCTAACAGGAAAAGCGCTCAACACGGGGTCACCGACTATAGTTTAACATACAAACCCTGCAGGCACTGAAGCAACAAACGTGGTTCCTGATAAGGGGTTTCCAACCCCTATAGTTTTCAAGTGCATGTAACAATTCACGTGTTCACTGTACCCATTTTTGTGTCAACCACTTGTTACCATAAACGGTCACACGTCTCGGGCCGTGACGTGAACCGTGTAAAACCACTGTGATAGATCTGCGCTAGGCTTTTAATTTACTCGTCGATTTTTGCTACCATCTCTCCGGAGTTTGGGTGATTTTTCTTGGTAACCTTTGGCTGCTTGTCGGTTCTAATCTAGTGGCAGGTAAACAACGGAATACTGAAATTTGATAACCTCCGTTGACGCTTCTTTTTAATGTGAAAACAAAATAAGAACGGTAACTTTGACGAGCCTGTACGTGAACTTCATGAGTGAAGTTCGAAACCCCGCATCTCCGTACCTCAATTTCTCACTTTCCAATAATGTTTTTCTCGGTCGTAAAGTCTGTTATCAGCAAGGGAAATAAAATCAGGTAACCGAAAAATCTCAGATAATCATTGTTAAGTGTCATTCGAAGTTACGTGATATTACTCATGCCCTTATATTCAATTACTTCCATCCATCTGTACCTGAATATTAGCACGGAGATGAGCTGATAGAAAACGGTTAGCTTTGGTAGATGAAATATAATCATGTGAACGGTAAGAAATCGCGGCCGCTCCGATCCATCGACGTGCTTACTCAGAGAAGCATACAAATACCCGTGGAAGAGACTTATTGTAAAACGAAGAGTTGAACTTCTTACTTACCAGGCAATGACCTGAAGGGATGAATTTCAAACCCGCACATTGTGTCAGTGCACAGCCCAACGGACATTTTATACACCGAATTTTGTGGCGGAATATTATTAAACGAATTATCGCGTGCGTTTTTGAGCGCCGTATTGAAAAATCAAACGGTTAATGTTGGGCTTTGACGACTGTATTCGCGGTTTAACTGGATCTTTTTTGCCATAGCTAATGGCACAAATTGAATGAACGATGTTGCGCGTTGTTCCCGCTGGCAATGTCTAGCTATTTTTCGGTGGACTGGAATTGTTTTGTTGGGAGACTAGATTTGATGTCCTTTCCATGTGTTATAGACTAGACAGGCCAAACAGCGAACAACGAAAGTAGGACCGGTACCCCCATTCACAATGGAAACTTAACCGATGTCTAAGTGTACAGATATTACGCAAATTAACAACATTTCACCAGTTCAAACGAAACTGCACCCAAATGGCTTGCATTTGTTTGGTTCTTTCAGGTTTGCTTATAGACTATCGTTGGGTAATTAAACCAAACATTTCCGCACCATTCCCCGTTTGCGCTCGTGCAAAACGAAGATAATCGGACGACGTTTGGGAGCTCTCCCAGGACAATTTTCAAAGTGCATTTATTGTAAAATACGGCATTCCACAAATAAGCAATTACGACTCAAGACAGTCATCTGCTGTCAACTGGCAGAGCCTTTGTTAAACTGAATAAATCCTACACCAGCCGCCACATTTGCCCCAAACTTAAACAACATATTACGCATCACCAGAATCGGGCGATGCTTCCATTAGTGAGGGACCAATCATCAACGGATGCCGTTTTGTCCTGTTCCCCAAGCCTTTTCACGTCTCTAGGATCTTAGCGAACACAAGTCAAACGGCTTTCCCACCGATGATCCACATGCCTAAGTTTTTGTAGAGATGTCGGGCTGGTAAAATTTTTAATGGACTACGGCAGTTGAAGGTGCACGACTCGATTGGCAGCGCATAATGATAATAGTGGAAGGGTATATTTCTCGAAACTCGAGAGTCACGTTCAAGCAAAATCAAATTCACACAAAAATGGCGCAGTGGAAATCGTAAAACAAACTTTAGTCGTGACGACGCGGTGTTTGTGTTCTCATGAACATAACCTGAAACAAGAGAGACTGAAAAAAGTTTTCAGGCCTTAAATCAGAGCTAGATAATCCATCGCCGACACTTTCTGGGGCTGAATTTGAATCGCGCACTGCGAGTCAATCCATGTTTAAACGCATCAAACGTGTTTATCGTGGGCGCATAATTTAGCTGGGAAGAAATAGTGGATGTTCTCAAGTGGACGAATTCATCAAAAATCAGGAGGGTAATATGATAAAGGTGAAGATCAATATGGATGTAATAACGGGATGAAGAGTCAAAGTCATACTGGATATCATATGAAGTGGATAGACAATGGTGATTAACAACATTCAATAGTCAAAATAATGCCTAAGATGAAACAGCGGGAAACCTTCAAGGTTGCATCAAACAATTTACGGGAAGAAAATATATGAAGAATATCGGACAGAGACAATGGAAATTACAAAAGTGGTCGCTGGAATTACGCGGCTGGAAGCGGATTGTTATTTGTGGCGGGAAGAAAACCAGTACGTGTGAGATTTACAACCAATCCTCAGATACGATCGCCATGAGTGAGCTGCGTGTTGTCCTTGTTTAATATCGGAGATTATGATGTGCTGTGGCGGTAGGGGTCGGGAGGGTCGGGAATCGCGCGGCATTTCGGCAGTGTTAGAAACTGTTTGACCAATCGTCATGGTTCATCGGAGATAATAATAATATAATAATAATAATATTGTATATTTCTCGATTGCGAGATGCATGCGCAAGGCAAGATCAATTTTTTACATAGATGAGGCACAGGAAATACGGACTATGTGAATCGAAGAGACAGGGGGTGAAAGCGACCTCTAGTGATTTGGGAGGCTTGTTTGTTTTTGTATATCCCTCGACATACGAGAGTCATGCGTAAGATAACATTAAAATTAGGCCAGGAAGGCACAATGAAGACATGGAAAACGGAAACCAAACATACAATGCAACGTGGTTTCGCTCACAGGATCATGACAGGCAACGTGGTTTTCCGAGCAGGGAGCTTCAATTCAAAGCTAGGTAATGGTTCGCAAAGATTTTTCTGTGGTTGCATTCCAGTCCTACACTGCGAGTTATATTGTTTGAATGCAACAAAGGTGCGTATCGCGGGGGCAAAATATGGCTGGAGGGCAATGGCTGTCGCTGCCCGTTGGCCGGGGTACTCGATAGTCAAGAGAGTCATAGGGTGGAGATGAGTATCAGTATGGATGCGATAACGGAATGGAAATGAGCGAAGACTAGACTGGATATCAAAAAGGCAGTATAAAACTCAAATTCAGAAGGCACAGACCGATTAAGCAAGGACAGCGGCGACAAAGGATGGGTATTGTGCCATCGTAATACTAATACATGAGGTTTGTTTCGAGCAATTATGCGTTCATAAATCGAGCTGGGTCTAGAGATGAACGTGGCGTTGGAAAAGAAGGAGAACCGGAGTCAAATGGGTCAATGTCTGGTGGACTCGAGTGAAGAACTGTTACCAGGAGCATCGGTATATTGCCAATTCCCGCAGATGAAAATAGAGGTTAATGAAAAACGACGGTCTTCAGCTGTTTTCGGGTGACAATATGCATTGTGAACTTCAGTTCATATCAGATGAGGCACCCGAGGAGTCATTGGCCTTGATTTGTTTGTCTTAAGGTTACGCGGCCGGGTACTGAGGCATCAGATCCAGATAGCAGGGGACAGGCATCCAGCGCAAAGGATGGCGTGAAACTTTCGGCGAGAGTATGCATTGCATCCTTGGCCATTAGCGATCCTGGAAAAGAGCCGGAGAGAGGGCAGTCTGGAATTTCTTCCAGCTGGTGTTAGGGTGGGTAAACAGAAAATGGAAACAGTCGGTTTCTAACGAAGATTACAGGGACCAGACGACTATCTTAAAATGCGCAGGAGGTAGTTTTCCTTTGACGGGAGTTGTGCAACAAACGCCGTCTGCCTTCCCCCTATAGTTTATATGGCACAGTCAGTCCTAGGCTGTATGGTCTTTATTTGTAGCGCGTTCCTCGTTCATCTTCTGACATGTTCGCAGATGCAGATCACAGTGGTCTCATGGGACGGCTGGTTAGGGAATAAAGTCTCTATTTATTGTTTGTTGAACTCGCCAGGTGAACTTGCTACAGGGAATCATTTATAACTGGTCATGTGACCTGCCGCCGAAGTTTACTACTTCCAGTTGCCAAGAAAAGGCATAACTGAATAGGTCGCGGATGGCAATGTGGGCTGGATCCTAGGACAGAATTTGTCACGAGAAGTCTTAGAAGGGAGAGATGGAAGAAGCATAAGAATATTGGGATCAGTAGTTTGTGTTTGAACAGGACGATAGCAACTTGTACCACATAGTAGTTTTAGTAAGCGTGTATGAATAATCAAAAAAGAAAGACGGCAGTTTTTCTAGACGACAGCTTACGTACCAGGTGTGTAATTGGGAGGGGCATGTTAAAAAATAGAGGGGTGGTTGGTGAAGCATAATTGGGCAGTCCGACGCGCTACTTCCCCAGACCGACCAACAAAGCAGGCAAGAGCTTATTTACCAAACAAGGGCAGTGTGGGGTTTCCCGTTTCCCAGGGTCAGGCCTGGGCTGATGGCATACATATCCATTGTAGAAGGTGGCCCATTCCTTCGCAGCCCGAATTTGCTTTGGTTGCTGGGGTAAATCTGATCCAGCAGGGCCTTTTGTCTAACAGAGGAATGGTTGAGCCAATATATGTGTTTTCCATGGTTTCTCCGCCTGAGCCTAATTTTCCAAGTTTTTTTGCAACTGCTTGGGGTGGTCTGTTTTCCCCACGTTCGGAGATGCTGAAGAAAACCTGTCGCAGTCATTTGGGTTCTTGTAAGGATCAAAGAAACAAAAGTGAGGATAAGCAATTACACGAAGGATGGTGGTTTATGCCGAAAAACACAGACCTGTACATATGGCTCCGTCATCGTCAACGGCATCTTGCTTTCATTAACGAGTGCTGCTCGAAACTTACTAATGTGAACTTGTGTGTTGCATAAGCGAATCACATCGTCTGTGTAACGCGGACAGATTTTCCTTTTTTTATAAATTAAACTAGGCTGGGTACTTAAGGGAAAGGAGTCTACCTGATTCGCGCTAGCAGCTTACTGAGGAGCAAGATGAGTGGGTAGGAAGAGTACAAGGAACCTCTAATATGTTCTCTGATGAAAGGTCTAAGAAGAGAGAAATTGGTTCCGGCAATACCCAGCATAAAGACAGGATCCTTTATGTTGACGGAGCAAACCAGGGGCACAGAAATCTATGGGGAAAGGAAGCCGAAGTGAGAAGACCGGTATGAGGAGAGTTAATCGCGGTCATAGCTGTCTTAAAATCCAGCATCCTCCTGCTGTCAGGGACCCTAATGTCATTTAGTGTTGTTGGCTGAGACCCGGGTTTTGGAGACTTTACTCCAGTAACTGTTACAATTCTAACCAAACTTTGTACTCCCGAGTCTCTGACAGATAAGGGTCGTATATACGAAATGCTCTGAACAGTCAGTAGTTTCCGGACTTCGTCTTGAAAGCGATGTTAGACTTAAGGGGCAATGGATTCTAAAAGGAACAATGTTTCATAATATAACGGTCCGACCTAGGGTTGGCTAATAATAAATAACTTATGTGGTAGGGTGACCAGGGTAGTACCGAGAAGTAAAGAGTGAATGGGAAAGCGGAGAAGACATATCCGTGGTATTTGCACGTCTGCCAGTTGGGAAGCTCTGGGCCTAGTGGTGGGCCAGAGGTAGATCCCCCTTAAATTGGTTAAGACTATTCCACTTACCAAGCGATCAGCCAGGGTTAATCGTCGGTTTTCGCCGTATAAGTTTTGTATACTAGGTTCTCTGGCGCTCTCAGATCGAGCGTTATGGAAAGCAGGGGGTGGGGTGAGTATTTGAGAATCGATGGCAGACTCAAAAGGCACGCTCCTCCGGGATGGGGGTGTTGGTCAATTGAAGGACCTAGGTGACACTTGGGTAAGTATTTAAGGCAGCCTCAAAACTGGATTGGTTCTGTGTACATGGAACGCTAATGGGAAGTTTTTTCCAAAGTTTGGCATAGAAAACAAGAAAGAAATGCGACCTTGTGGAGGATTTGGCGCTTTCTGTGCGGATGGTTAGGGACCTATGACGGCGAGGGTATGGACTGGCAGAGGATAATATAGATGGATCGGTGGAGAAGGACCGCCTATGCAGAAAAGCCAGGTTAATCTTCAATCGCCCTAGCCAAAGTTGCTCAAGTTTGAGGGCTAGACAGCGTTTTTTGTAATTCAGATTCGTCGACCAACCTATCACTTGCTTAGTGAAGCGTCTCTGAATACCTTCGATGGAGGTCCTATCCGGCTTTGACATACTGGAGTATATCAAAGTGCCATACTCAAGGAGTGGTCGAAAGTGTGTTCTATAAATGCTGCGAATGTTGTCGGATAGTTTCATTGTGCGAAAAATCAGACTTACATTTCTCCTAGCTTTAGCCGACTGAATAACTACATGCTCTGAGAAATTTAGAGAGGCTGAGTATTTTAGACCAGGGTCGCGGACTGTGAGTTTACATGCAATAGGAGATCCACGTAGCAAAATTGAATCTTTAGGTAGTGTACACCTATATGTGAGTGTTTCGCTCTTACCGGCAGAGAAGCTCATCATCCAGGAGGTACACCAGTCGTCCAGGGCAGACAAGTCAACACAAATGCCTGTAAACGCAGTACTAACTTCATTCGATTTAAGAGGGTAAACTATTTTTATGTCATCAACAAACCGGACAGTGACGCCGTGAGATATTGAATCTAGTGCATCATTAATGTACATAGAGAATAGCAGGGGACCAAGTACGCTGCCCTGTATGACGACACTAGTTACAGGTCTGTGATTGGAGGTAATGCCGTCAATGGAGACCACCTGTGATCTTTGGGTTAAGTAAGACGAGAGCCAGGATAGAAGAGGATCGGTGATGCCAAAGGAGCTTACTTTGGCTAAAAGGTGCAGATGAGGGACACGGTCAAAGGCTTTAGACATATCGAGGTAGATGACTGAGAATGCCATACCCCTGTTCGCTAGGTTAGTTAGGAAGTTCAGGAAGTCAAATTGACAGGTGGAGCAAGAGCGAGATTGGAGAAATCCGTGCTGTTTGGGGCTAAGGAGGTTGGAGGCTAGAAGGTAGTCCACGATGGATCGTTTTACCACCTTTTCCATAACCCTGGAGATAATAGGCGTGTGGTTGATGGGACGGTAATTGGACATATCATGCAGAGACCCCTTCTTATGGATAGGGGTTATTACAGAGGGCTTCCAGTTGATCGGAACTGCACCAGAGTTAATTGAGAGTGTGAAGAGGTTGAGCAGTAGCAAAGGTAGATCAGGGCCACAACTAAGAACAGCTGATGGAGGAATGCCATCAGGGCCTTGGTAAGACCCTGGTTTGAAATTGGTTAAATGTCGTTCAATAGTCTTAACATTAAAGGACACAGAAGATAACGTGGATTTATTCCTATTCTGTAGTTTGGGTGGGTCGCTGACTGCAGCTGGGGCCATGGAGGAGGCGAAATATTGATTGAACGCCTCAGCTATGTCTTTTGGGTTCGCCGCAGGCTCACCATTAGGCAAAACTAGGAAGTTCACTGATGGTTTGCGATTATGGGATCTTAATTTATATAGCTTTGAAAGTAATATGGGGTGATTTTTATGCCTCAGCGCCCTAGCTTTTTCTTTTCGAAGGAGAGATTCGATTAGGCGAGAGATAGTGTCAGATAGATAGTGCAAAAGAATACACTTGGAAAAGCCACGTGTCAATGAAAAGTGGTGTTACAATTTACCATATTTGACTTTCAGGGAGGCAAGTTGTGAAGTCTTTTTTTTGTTCATTCGTTCTATAATGGTCAGTTTTGAGGTGCAGCTGGCCATGTTGCGATAAAATTCATCTGCAGCCGTCTGTGGGTCAGTTGCTAGGAAAAAGCTTGTCCATTCAAGTTGGCGTACTAAAGTGGGAAAATGCTGCCAATCAAGATAGGGTGGACAGTTGTGTCAATGCGATGGGTAGATAGGGGGCATGGACATGGATTCTACCGTGAACTACCCTGTGGTCGTTCCCTGAAAATTCATTTCTGACCTGAACCAAGGTGTGGTGATCATTATGTGTAGGGATGAGATCCAATATGTTATTATTTCTGGCGCTGTATCCGACCCCCATGATGTAGATGAGAGAAAAACGATTTTAGGCTTGGTGGAGCCGTAATCGTGGACCAGGTTACGCCAGGGAGATTGGAGTCTCCGGCATTGATATTCGATGTTGATAGGAGGGATGCAAGGTAGCCAAATGCGTCCGCTGAAAGGGGGGATCAAACTTCAGTATGAGGTTGAGGGCGACAGATACGGGCAGAACGACACCTCCATAGTAAGCCATACCGATTCTTGGATCAGTTCTAGTGTAGAATGAGTAAGAACGGAGATTGATAGGCCCTGCCTTACATAAACAGGGCAACCGCCTTCACGGCGGTCGTTTCTAGTATCTCTAAATGATTGGTGTTCCGCAAGAGAAGTCGCGCCATTGAGTTTATCCCCGGTAAGCCAAGACTCGGTGATGAAGAGTATATCCGGGTTGGAAGATGCGGCAAAGCTTGTTAAGTGATTGAATTTATTTAGGATTGAACGACAGTAAATTAGCGCGAAATAGAAGGGTATGTTGCCGTCTAGGCGGGGTGAGTGGTAAGGTTGCAAAGATAGAGGGACGGTGCGTGGAGAGTTAATTGTAATGGGAATAGTGGGGTAAGCAGATGGAATTAATCCGATTTTAGTGGGCGTTGAATGAGATACGACAGAAGAAGGTTGAGTTGAGGAAGAACGAGGGCATATAGAGTTCTTCATTACGCAAGCATGGGGGTATCTAGAATCGCTGGGGGGACCAGTGTGGAGGGTGGCAGAAAAGGGGTGGATTTGGGTAAGAAAAAGAGGTGTTGGTAGTGGTTTCGGACAGGGGGAGGAAGAGGGACTTTTCTGGCCGGGTATTTGTGGTCAAAAAATAGGCATTAGTGGAATGGGGCACGTTCCTTGTGTTTTGGTAGAGGCGCTGGCAAGCGGAGGTTGGTGGTAGTACCGATATGATGGTAGAAGTATGCTAAACGGAGGCCACAGACAGCTGTCTTGGGAAATCTGACGCAACAGCGAAGGCCTTTGGTGGGGAACAGCTGGCGCATCGCTGGGTCTTTTAAATCTCCGGTGCAATTCTGCGGTTTTCGTCCGGCTGGGAAGAACTCTCGGCAGTGACCTTTCGGTTCCCGTGAAACGAACGGCGGGCAATAGAAAGTCACCGCGATTACAATCAGACAGTTGGGGCACCGTGGTGATGGGACTAACAATGGGATGGAATAGGGTGGGGTCGGAGTATTGCGGTCGCTGGGCCAATAACGCCGGCGTTGTTCCACCGGGGAGTGGTGTTGCTTATCGATGGTTTAAGCGCAGATTTACTATGAGTAGATATTGCCTTAAGGGTCTGGAAGGGGCAGGGCGAATTTTGATTGTTGCTAGACATTTTTGCTTCGCATGGAGAAGAGAGGTTATTGAGGCCCACGGAGAAAGTCGTAGGTGAGAGGCTTATATGGGGGCGTTTCCTGGAGGGCCGTGGTAAAGGAGACGGTAATGGGCTGTCTACGTCAACACTTTCCTGTGGCTGTGGTGGGGACACAGGGACCGGTTTAGGTGCCAAGCTCCTAGCTATGCCGGGTAGTTTGGGGGAATTTACCTTTGGTGGAACCGTTTTTGAGTTCTCAGTTGCATGCAGTCTGAGGGCCTCCCTTCGAATAGGGTTTTATCGGGGTCAATTTTTATGGACCGGAACGAGGTAGTTGAGGCTATCTTAGCTTCGCTCCTCAAAAACTTCTCTGCAGCAGCGGGGCTAAGAGACTGAAGCAATAAAGGACATGCTCTGCTTAACATTCTTTTACGTAGTCTTAAACAGTGGCAGGGGTACCCTGTCATATTGCAAGCAATGAGGACAGTATTTTTAAACGAGTCTAGTGAAATCCGGTCAGGGACATTGTAAACCACAGCATTAGACCATCTTAGGTTTCGCTGCTCAATTTCTGTTGATATTGAGTCGATAGCCAGACAGACACCAGTGAGATGTTCGCGTAGTGGGTTTTTGGGCGCCTTAGTTAGGTAGGTGAGAGAAAGCATATTTCTTATCACTGATTCTATCAGTAAAATGTTGCTGTTTATCTCATGGATCGCTTGCGCTAATTTCCTTACTTTATTATTAGTCTTCACGAACCCGTCCGTGACATTAACAGTGCACGCTGGAGGCCGGCGTTGGGTTGTGAGGGTGTGTACGCGGTGCGTCTAGCTGCCACGATCTTGACACGTTTAGGCCTAGAGACTGCCACTTCAACAAAGCGGGACAATGTGTACAGTGGTGTGGTTGTGGTGTAAGGGATGCACTCGGATGTGCCAAAATTTTTGTCAAACCGAAGAGTGGAAACTGGGCGAGAGGTCTTGGATCGATCTAAAGAGTCGTTATCTAAGTTGGGATTGTACCACCGCTAGAATGGTGGCATTCAAAGGTTATTCAAAATATAATCAAATATAAATGGAAAACTAACAATTTATATGGAGACGAAGGGCTCTATCTACGTCAAAAAAAAAACGATTTAAGCAGTACGTAAACAGTAGCGAGTATAAAAACCAGCTAATTCCGACGACCGCTAAGGAGGATGGTCGGAAACTGCAGAAGTATGACGATACGGGAAGAATATCTAGCGGTCTGTGTCGCGTTGATTCTGGGCGACTGGGCAGTGACGATAAGTGACTGGACAGGTAAGCGAGAAAATGAGTAGACAGGCGACTTGGTGCAATTAATCGTGAAAAGAGAGGGATAGATCGATGTTTCTTACGGTTTAAAATATAAAGGGGTTTATTAGAATGCCGTGTCAAACGTGTGAGTGTTGCAGTTAGATCTGAAGAAGAAAATCAGCAGGATTGTTACGCGCGAATCAGCTCTAAATAAGGTGTCTAGAAAAAGTTGGCAAATTTTTGACCAGGAAAAAGCTCTAAAGGTGTTGAAACTACTACAAAAACACTTTAGTTAACTAAAAGACTAAAAGAGAACTCATTGCAGTGAGCGGTGTAACGCAGGACACTAGAACCAGTCACTGAAAACAGATTCTACACTTACAGCTGCCAACAGAAGCCCCTTGCTGATGTCATGATTTGTGAGAATAATTATCGTAGAAAACAATGGGATTTCGGCAATTCCTACCGTGGATATACGTGGACTGGCTAAATGGTTCTGTATTGTTGCATATTTGTAGCCAACTTCAGCTTCTCTCATAATCAGCGTCGTTGTTGGCTCGTCATTCAGATGAATACGCAATAAAACAAGCATCTCCTACTGCATTTCGCACAACTCCACTAACTGATTTGTTGATTGAAAGAAGTATCCCTAAATCTACGTTCTCTAATCCATCTCGCTGCTGACTCAAGAAAACAATAGGGCGCTTGGCACGTTCATTGCTTTTCGATTTGTGTAAAGCTTTATAAAAAATCACTCGTAAAGAGGATTTTACATGCAACGATTGGCAGTCTTTAGACGCTATCGCACGAGCTATTATACATGATACTGCGCAAAAAGTGCAGAATCATCATGCGATTTAATGGGACAAACATTTGCTTTATAAAGTCGACATTTTGTCTAAATTACAGGATGACGTTATTTTAGTCAACAGGTTACTTGAGTTGGTCTGATTTGTTGAGAATGGTCCAGGGTTCAATAAGTTAAGATTTTTGTTTTTCATTCATATCCAAAATATACTTGTTGGTTATGCACCGTGAACGAAACACGAAATATGTTTTTTCTCATAACCTTTCGAAAGTTGCAATGCTTTATTCTCGAGCTGGGCAGAAAGTAAATATGCTTCTATTACTGATGACAACGTCTGTTGCGTTATTTCCTTTATAAAGCTTTAAACTTGCCGTAACTCTCGCCACGTGAACCTGGAATTTAGAATGCGAATTACTTTATCGGCCTGAAAAATGAAGCACGGCTGGTTCAAATATACTGGCTAGGCTCTTATAGGGGCGCTTGGAACAAATTCTTTGTTGTTGGCTTGTTGTATGCTAAGGATTAGAAAGTGCATATACTAAGTAAATCAATGTTGGATCCGGAGGTAGCTGACGTATAGGCGCCCAACAAGGACGGAGCTCATCTTCATCGGTTGGAAATAATGCATACATAACTACTAACCAGTATCCCAACAAGGCTGATTACAGTTTTGTTCCACATGAGTGCAGTACTACCGCACCGAACGCTATAATACTCTCTGAAAATCCTGGAATGTTTGAAAATGGGCCAAAGAGAGCAAATTTTCACTCAATAATAGAACCATATGCATGGAGGTTCAAGAAAACAAAATTCCTTGAGTGCTTTAGATTACTTATAACCTTATTTCCAAGTACAGTCCTGGCAAAGGAAAAGGAAATTTTGACCAGACGATGGTACACCCCCGAAGCATTTCACTCGTCAAGCAAAACCACCAACTGCGGGATGATGGCGGAAAATGCGCATTGCAAGACCCAAAAACAGAAGCCGCTTGACTCATTATACACAAGTAGGCCCAAGTTAATCGCAACTAACTTTTAATGACCATACTTTGCCTATTTATCAAATGCCGTCATTCGGCCAAGCCAGGCTGGAAGCTGAATGCCTCGACTTTACCGGCAAATGTTTCCGATCCTATGGCTGCATATGACTGCCGCATAAACGTTCTTTAAACTAATGACAACGGTAAATTACTTTAGACTGTTGCCAACTGAGCGTTTTTTTACGGAATGTTGCAAAATCTGCTGTTCCGCAGCAACGCTACGTATGGTGTTACCTGAACTAAGTCGTTAAATTTAGCGTATTATGATAAGGTCGATTTCCTTAAGCCGTAACTTAGTAACTGGAACATCGGTTCCTTTTCATCCTGTTGGCAAGAAGGAATACAAAATTGTCCAACAATTGTCTAGTTGTGTGCATGTAATTTTGTACTTCAACAGCTCTGCCAAATGCAGAAGAGACTAATTATTTTATCACATTCCCAAAATAGGACATCGGTTGTCCTTCACAGCGTACAGTTTATTGTTTCACACTACGTTCCTCCGATACATTTCCTAGCTGAGATGACCAACGAAGTGGATAACAAGATCCAAAATGTTTCTCAACTATTACATGAAAATTTCAACAGTCTACCATGACAATAAAGCTACAGAGTTAATTGAAGCTGCTTTTCTCCATAAATTGCCTCTTCTTGGAACGAATAGGTTGTCAGCACTCAAATGGCAATAAACATATAGAAACTGGCAACCACGGTTGTTTTAAGGCATTTCATTTTGAAGGAACCATAGCGTCACGATTTATATCCGGGCCTAGTTTAAGGACGGGAAAGATCAACGAAGTGGGTCAGTCCGGGCCTAAGGGAGGTGTTTGTTCCGCAAAACCAGTTTGAAGCAGTCAAACTGCTGGGGGTGCGTTGTTTTGTTAAAGGCAGTTTCTGCTTGTCACAGGTGCCGTGCTGTGACAAAGATGCCTCAGACACGCGGGATCGTCCTTTGTGCGAGATGCCATCACGACCTGGGTGTACAAAACTCAAAGGAAGTTGAGAACTTTGCGTACTTTGGAACTTAGTACCAGCGTATCTTGGTCTGTTCTAATTGAAAGTACTCGCGGAAGACCTTGTATATATATATATTTATCTCGAATAAAGTCAACTTTACGCAAATTTTCCCCGAAGAGTATTAACTGCAAAATGACGCATCCTTAACTTTTAAGGGGTTATCGCTGTTGGGTTTTAGGCTCGGAATTAAGAGGCGACTTCATTCCGATGGCTGCAAACAATGAACAGAACCTAACTGGTTGGGCCTAGATGCAATTTCTTTGATCATGTAGGCGTTTGCGTCAAAAGTCGAGAGTTTTCAGGGTATGACCTGTCAAAGTTAGGTTTAGCCGACTAAATCCTTGAGGAGAAGCGTGCGGGTTGGCGATTTGTACTTGCTTTGTTACAGTGCCACTTCACTCATTCCAGTGGTTACTGGTTACAGCAACGGTCTCACCTCGGGGCAGAAAACATCGGTCTATTGTTTCACACATGCACAAGACTGGCTGAAATTTTGGGCCTAACATGATGAGTCTGGGAGGAAACATATAAAAAACTGTTATACACCGAAACCGGAAGTGATGAACTCAGAATGGGAAGTTATAGTCACCGATTCGGCGGGTGCGTTGATCAATTGAAGACGTGGAAAACACTTGCAACTACGCAGGAGTATTCAGGTGGGTCAACCTGACTCATTATGGAGTCGCAGACAGTTTAGCATCTTTGGCGAGAACTCGAATGTGAACTGGGTTTATGGTATAGGACAACAAGTTTAGGGTAACACTGCAGATAAGCGGCAGATGTCCACTTGCCAACGTACAGATTATTTCACAGTGGGGAAAAGAGCTAAGGACAGAAACAGCAATTTTGGCCGAACCATTTATGTATTCGTGAAACCGGTCTTGCCGCATTTTACTTTGGTTAAATGAAAAAAGAAGAGTCTCGGGAAATTAGTCAGCAAGTACGGATGGATGATGGTGAGGAAGCGCACAAGGCTGGCTTGTGCTGGGTGAAGTAAGGAAAGTGCGGCAGAAAGAGACGACTCGGTGTCGGTCTGCAAGTTAGAGGACGGATGACTGGTGTAGGCAAACTGATGAAGGGACAATGAGGAGGTAGAACAGTCGAGAAAATCTTTGACGAGGTTCATATGGACCTCAGTTGCTCGTTGGCACTATTTTGAGGCGATTGCAATGGTAGCGTAGGAAATACCATTGCATCCGGAAAGGTTTAGACGATGACTTCCAAAGTGCTCTCGCAAATAGGGAACACTTATGGCTGCGCGGAAACAAATATTCAATGGAGCCGTCAATTTAGAAAATGAAGAGAGGGGTAGCTTTGAGGCACTACCGGCAGTAGACCATGGCGGTTCTCACATATTTTTACGGGAAGAAAGAATCCCAGGCTTCCCGATGTGGTGTCACTTTTTCTGTTTATAATTGTCCTCAACTAAACGCTGCCCATCGAGATGATATTTGTCTGTTCATGGTAAGTAGGCAAATCTTTAACTGACGGGTGGAATTCTGACAGGAATGTGAAAGAAGCAGTGCACCTCAATATTAGGGATATGTGGATTTGAAGAACTGGGGAAAACAGCTTGATTTTTTAGATTTAACGTTGCGATCAAAACCGGCGGTGCGGCAAATGGGAAGTTTTCTTATGTTAGGAGTTTACAGGCGTGATAAAAGACCAACAAAACAACGTCGAAAACTTACGTCTAACGTAAAATGTTTCGTTCCATAAGTTCAGCCGAGATAATCTTCGGCATATCGAAGCCATAGTAAATTTGCGTACCCACCATTGATACTATTTCGAGGAAAAAGGCTGAACTGTATTCCAGTATCTTTCGAGAATCGCCCTGGAAGATAAGATTTTTAATGAAAACAAGACGGCAGATCGAAGGGTTATCTTTTGTCTTGTGTTTTTATTTCCGTTATTAATGAAACAACGGTGCATATAAATTTTCAGGAAGAGGGCCGCGGCCATCAGAAGGCTGCCAAGTGAGGAAGCTGACTGACGGTGGAAAGATTCAAACCTTCCACCTTTGCTTCCAAAAGCCACGACCTTATCCGTTTGACCAAAATGCGCGGCCTCATTTAATTATCAAACCGGGAGCTCATCCATTTCCTTTAGAAATGCACACAATTTGAACTCTCACACATGATCGACAGTTTTGCTACCATCGACAATTCATTTCGTATGCTCGAGATTATTTGGACCAAGGGTTTTGCTTGTTGATGCCCTCCCGAAAGTACTAAATGGATTTATTGCACTGCGGCGCGCGAGGCCTTTAGAGGCTGAGCCCATATCGGCCAACACCTCTCAACTGGGTATCTGGATTTGCCAAAGTGATATCTGGGATTGATTTGGGTCCAGAGTTCAACCGACATATGGCGCTGGAAGCAGCTTCAATGAAGAATTGAGTTGCCAAAGCTAGCCTGTCTAAATGTTCGTCAATTGTCAGGTGGCCTAGGCAGGAGCGGGCCTGTTTATACAACCGCTGTTGCAGTGGCGAACTTATCAGGATTGTACCCGTGGCAAATTCACCATCAAGCTGGGTCAGTTGATAAACCGCATGCCCAGCTCCATTTTGTTAAGGATTTGTCCACTTCTCGTCTCGGTTGAAAATTAAAGGTACAATCCAGGGAAGTTTTCGAGCCTAGGCCGAAGACAGTCCTAAGAACAAGCTCCTGTAACTATATAGTGGTTGCCTTATGCAATGCATTTCCAGAGGAAACTGCAATATACATGAGCGTAGCTATTTTAAGAAAAACTGGACATCTATCTGAGTCTAAAGGACCGAATCCCTCAACAGTTTGGCGGCTCCTTAAAAAAAGATCTTACAGGTAGAAGAATTGTTTCGCCGCAATTAGCGATTATTTGCGTATCTAATTTGTAAGTGTCCCAACGGTGACCCTGCCCGATTCTGCGGCAGTGTTACTACCTCCTAGTCGTTTTTGTTGTTATAACTTTATACTCAAACACCAGAACACAAGGAGAAGCTCACAGAAGAGCGCTTTAGTTTGAAAACTGCACAGTGCATGAAGACTTTCACAGCCAAAGGGCTAAATGAGCCTCCAAACGTTCCCTACCTGGCCGAAGGAAGGACGCTGAACAACAACCGAACTGCGTTTTTATTGCGCTCCTTTACTTCAAGAGGTGCATCTTCAGAAAGTAATAGTAACGGATAAGATAAATAAAAAAGACCTTGGACCGTTTTGCTGGTGGTTGCATGTGCATTTTTCGGGCAATGGCGATCAATACATGGTCCAGGGCGGATCGCTGCTGGACATCGGATGAACTTATGCGCCACATCAGTCAAGGAACCATTTTCCTAGTGTCAGCGTAAATGAAAGCTGAGAAAACATTTTGGCGAATAAGCTTACTTTCAGTTTTTTGCAATCATGCCATTATATCACTAAATTATTTGAAGAAATTAACGCGGATTTAGAACGAATGTTTGTGACACAAAATTGTTTGCTTGATCAATTTGGGGAGGAAAAATATCTTTCGATGAACACTTCAAATCCATTGTAGAACAACACGTTATCCAAAAGCCTCAAGTGTTTATGAAACAATTGGAATGATCGAAACCATGGAGTGAATTTCCGCAGAACCCTGATCGATTTATTCACAGTTTGACAGACATGAAATCAGGTAAAACACTATTTGAAGTTTTATCCCTGGGGCCAAAACTCTTTTGCCGAATTTGCCAGAGTGGACTTGAGAATATTTTCTATTAATTTTCGAGTTTATCTCCGTCGTGAAAAATAGAAATGCAAGCATTTAGATCGAGCTTGCTGGACACTTGCTATCAATATCATGGGGCTAGCAATGCCAGTAGGTTATTAAAGCGAGACCATAAAAGAAGGCTAAAAGAACTGCAGAACAATGTAGAAATTATGTTATCAAGACCAGATCAGGGTCCGGGCATAGTTTCTTTTGACAAGCCTGACTATGTAGCTAGAATGAAATCCGTTGTGAATGGGAAGCCAAAATTTGCAAAATTTACAAAGGAGAATGATAAAATGCGCCAGATTGAGAAATGATCGTCTGGCATCCCGAGACGGCTGAGACAGAGGATTCCATAGATTCCACCATATTTGAACAGATTCGGCCAACGGGGACTACTATTTCGAGTTTTTGCTTTCTGCCCAAAGTAAATAGAAAGGCCCGTGATAGCAGAAGGATGATGGATTTTAAGACAGCTATAACCGCGATTAATCCTCCTTATATCGGTCTTCTCACCTCGGATTCCTGTAACCATAGATTTCTCTGCTTCTGATATGCTCTGCCAACATAAAGGATCCCGTCTTTATGCTGGGTATTGCCTGATCTAGCTTCTCTCTTCGTAGACATTTTATCAGAGAACACTTTCGAGGTTCCTTTTACTCTTCCTACCTACTCATCTTCCTTCCCAGTAACCTGCTAACGCTAACCAGGTAGACTCCTTTCCCTTAAGTACCCAGCCTAGTTTCGCTTATTAAAAAAAAATCTGTCCACGTCACACAGACGATGTGATTCGCTTATGCAAAACACAGGTCCACATTAGTAAGTTTCAAGCAGCACTCGTAAATGCGTTTTACGGCATAAACTACCATCCTCCGTGTGCTTGCTTATCCCCACTTTCGTTTCCTTAGTCCGTGCGAAAACCCAAATGACTGCGACAGGTTTGCTTCAGCATCTCCGAACGTGGGGAAAACAGCCCACCCCCAGCAGTTGCGAAAAAAAACGCGGAAAATTAAGGTCAGGCGGAGGAACTATGGAAAGTACCTATATGGGCTCAACCATTCCTCTGTTAGAAAAAGAGAAAAAGTCTCCGCTGGATCAGATTTACCCCAGCAACCAAAGCACACTCGGGCTGCGAAGGAATGGGCCACCTTCTACAATGGATATGTATGCCATCAGCCCAGACCTGACCCTGCGAAAGGGGAAACCCCACACCGCCCTTGTTCGGTTAATAAGCGTTTGGCTTTGTTGGTCGGTCTGGGGAAGTAGCTCATCGGACTATCCACTTATGCTTCACCACCCACCCCTCTATTTTTTAACATGCCCCTGTTCCCCTTACCGCACACCTGGTACGTATGCTGACGTCTATAACAACTGCCGTCGTTCTTTCTTAATTATTCATGCAAGCTCACTGAAACTACTATGTGGTACAAGTTGCTATCGTCCTGTCCAAACACAAATTAATCCATCCGATATTCTCATGCTTCTCCCTTCTTTCTTTCCACGATTTCTCGTATCAAATCCTGTCCTTAGAATCCAGCCCACATGCATCCGCGAGCCATTCGTCATGTCCTTCTTCTCTGTGACATGCAACTGGGATTAGTACACTTTGGCGAAAGATCACATGATTCAGTTATAACTGACTCCCCGTAGCATTAACACCGCGCCCGTAGTCCAGAAGAGTCCACAAGCAGAACAAAAGGTGACGTTTATTCCTAACCATTGCGCTGGCCGTTCTATCAGACCATTTTACTCTGCATCTGCGAAGATGTCGGAAGATAAACGGGAACGCGTTTCAAATAAGACTATAAGCACAGGACATGACATGAGCCATACTGCCTTAGGTGCGAAGCAGCCGATTTTGTTGCATATGTCCGTCAACGGGAAACTACCCCTTGCCTGTTTCATGACAGTTGTTTGTCCCTGTAGCTTCGTGGAAACTGAACTGTTATCACTTGTTCCCATTTTTTTTTACTCACCCTAACACAGCTGGAACAAATTCCAGACTGCCCCTCTCTCTCGGCTCTTCTCCACGAGCTGCCCATGCGCTCGAGATGCAGCGGCAAAACGTATCGCCTAATAGAATCTACTCCATCCTTTGCGCGGTTGATCTTTATCCCGTTAGACGGAGCTTCTGTCTAGTACCCTGGCCGCGCGACCCTGAACAAGTAAACACAGCTGTTAGACGCCCCGGGTGCCTATCTCAAGATGGACCATCAACGATTGTCAGTACTAGTCACTATCAATTGTAGATGCCACGCGCAAACCCCCCAAACCTCCAAACCCAGCTTACGCCACGAGGAACACGCATAATCTCCAGTACTTAATCAAGGATAAACAAGTCAATTCATGCCAGTGTATTAAGGAATTGATTGCAAATTCTTAAACGTACCCGTCTACTTCCCGCCACACATCATAATCGCTCCCGGTCGCATCAAGAACTCAGTGACCATTTTTCGTAGATTCCATGTCTCTCTGTCACGATTTTCCCGGTATACTTTCGTCCGTAAATTGTCTGATTAGCAACCTTGAAGTTTCCTGCTGTTTTCATTTAAGCATTATTTTGACTATTGAATGTTGTCGATTCACATTCTCTATCCACCTCTTATGATATCCAGTCGTGAATATCCAATTCTCCATCCCGCTGCTACAATCCACTATTTAATCTTCATCTTTACGCATACTTGACCCTCCTATGTTTTGATGCGACCCGGCCACTTGACACACCACCATTCTCCCCAGCCAAAAGTACGCGCCGGCGATGCGCACGCTTGATGCGTTTAAACATGGACTGACGCGACAGTGCGCTGGACTCTAAGGTCGGCCCAGAAAGGATTATGCGCATTGGTTATGCTAGCTCTGATTCTAAGCCCAAAACTCTGATTAGCCCATCTTATTGGCAGGTTATGTTCATTAGAGCACAGAAACTGCATCTTCACGACTAAATTTTGTCTTACGATTTCCAATGCGCCATCTGTGTAGATGTGATCTTGCCTTGCGCATGACTCTCGAATTCCGAGAAATATACCCATTATTATTATAACACTGCTTGGTCCAACACTCTAGGTATGCGTCCAAAACCAACTTGTTTTGACCGAATTAACTGCAACTCCGCTAAATCCCAGCGGGATTTTTCCAAGATTAGAGAGTTCTCGTTGTGTATGCAAATAAATGGGCTAACTAAATATTCAAAATCAATACTGGACCAAAAAACCAAAGAGCAACTGCTGCAGGCTCTAGATCAGCCAAACCCAAACAGCGCTGGCAAAGCTGCTTACACACAGAACCACCCCTTCCGGGTCATCAGCCACTCAGGTTCCATACATCATTCACAAAGACATTTATGTGAACAACCCGTATGAGATTGCAGGATATTTCAGTTAATTCTTTAAATCTACACTGGTAAACGACGACAATCCTTTTAACCATGCCTACCTGCTTCACTACAGAGCCGTATTCAAAACTTCATTTTTTCTGAAGGACGTGGCCCAGTTGTTGGCAAGAACCAAAATTGGCTGCCACTCTGGACTTAATTCATCATCTCCAACTGCCTTCTCGCTCGAAGAGGACGCTATCTCATTTTTGCTGACAGATGTCTTTCCATCACAGCAAAACACTTCTGTGGTTATTTCCGCTCACAAAACGGCGCAGGCTGTGATCCTGAAAATTAGCGAACAATAAACCACATCCCTGTAGTTTCCAGGGTTGTGGAACGTCTGACTGAGGATAATCTAATCTTCTGGAACATGAAGTTATTACCACTGGACAACATGGGTTTCCTCGTAAGAAATCCTGCTACTTGCATGACTGACTACCTGAACGTTATTACCAAGGACCTGAGCACTGAAAGGTCAGTTATATCAATGCTTTTGGACATTACGAAAGCTTTCTGCAGAGTATCCCACCCTAGGTTGTTAAATGAATTTGCATCTCAGTTTATAGTTGACCCAATCCTGTTTTGGTTTTCACCATATCTGTCATCTAAAAACCAGGTAGGTCAAGTGAATGGCTTCACGTGTGCACCTAGAGAAGTTTCCAGCGGTGTAATCCAAGGCAGCTTCTGAGCACCATTCTATTCCCATTATACGTCAAAGATGTCTTTCATGTCATTCAAAATAGCGTCCCTCTTCTATTCAATGACGGTATTAAAATTGTCTACAGTTATCTTTCTGAAGCCTTAGAGTCCGCCATAAGCAACTTGAAGCAAGAAAGCACCACTCATTCCATAGAAGAATGAATGGACGATGGAATTCTCCCCTAAAGAAAGCAGCATAAAGGGAGAAAAATAAGCCACACCAACAAGAGAACTCAGGCTTGGTAACCAAATCATTCGCGATAACTCTCAAGTTCGCGACTTGGGCCAAAATCGTTCCTGAACCTTGAACTTCTCGCAACACGCTGTCACTCAGGTTGTGAATGCAAACAAATTGGTGGGGCTGCCATATATAACTCTGAAGTTGAAAGAATGCAAACTGTATCTTTTTAGAACCCACGTCGGACCCACTCTAACGTTTTGCTCTCTGGTCTGTTTGAACAGGAGGCAGAGCCACAAACTCCGAAATGCGCATTAAGTGGGGGCAATATCCCAATTTTATTAACAAATATCTTTAACTTATGCATCCATTGGTGCACCTTCTCGTCACAGTGGCAAACCTTCGTGATTTTACCCGTTCACAAAAGGGTACACGATATGACCCAATAAACCACACTCCTATAGTTTCCAGGATCACGGAACGTCTGATTAAGAATAGTCTCATAGCTTACATTTTGGAACATAAACTTATTAACCGTGGACAGAATGGTTTCCTCCGATAGAAATCCTGCGCTACTTGCATGAATGACTACCTGAATGACATCACTGAGGCCCTGAGCACTGAAATGTCAGTTATAGTAATCACGTTAGACATGACGAAAGCTTTCCACAGAGTCTCATTCTAGGTTGCTAAGTAAAATGGCATCCTGCGACATTGTTGATCCAATGCCGTTGTGTTTTCATCTTATTTGTCACTTAGAAAGCAGACGGTGCAAGTAAATGGCTTTATATCTGAACCTGGAGTAGTGTCCAGCAGTGTGATCCAAGACAGCGTACTGAGCCCCCTGCTCTTCCTGTTGTACGTTAATGATGTCTTCCATGTTATTTGAAACGGCACCAAGTTTCTATCCGCAGCTGGTATCGAAATGGTGTACACCTTTCCCCTGAAGCTTCAGAGTCCACCTTAGGTAACGAATCGCAAGACTTGGCGGCATTGAACTCTTGGGCAAACGGCTGGATGGTGAAATTCCCCGGCGAAAAAGGAAGCATCATGGGGTACAAATTCGTTTTCACCCGAATGGCGTTCAAGTTTGAAATCCAAACCATCGCCATTAATTGCCAAGTATGCGACCTGGACCTAAATTTTTCCTGCAACATAAACTTCTCGGAGCATGCCCTGGCACAAGTGGCGATAGCAAATACATTAATAGAACTGTTGCACCGAACTCAGAAGTTGAATTAAAGGAAACCAGCTCTTTTTCAGACCCACGTCACACCAATTTTGGAGTATTACTCTCTAGTCTGCTCTAACATGAGGCAACGCGGCAGAGTGGTGATTGAAAATGTCCAGCGTGCTTTTACCAAGCAGCTGACTGGTTACTCTATAAGCCTAAGTTGCATGGAACGCTGTGAATCGCGGAAATTAGATCCCTTATGACTCCGACGCATAAGAGTGAACCTGGTATCTTTTATCGGTTTTATTACAGGGAACAGCTGCATCTCTGCACCTCGTGTTAGAAACTTACTCCCATATTCTCTGCAAAATTCGAATTTCACTATAAATCTCCCAGTTCCAAAGACTACCGTTACAGCCAACTTCTCTATTGGTAAACATTCGTCATTATGGAAAAAACCCAAAAATTAGCGCATTCTGTCACCATTATCTATTGCACTTAAAAAAGAAGTACGTAGAGTAGCTGCCGTACCGTTTTTCAATAATCTATATCACCCATATTCGTCTAAGGATCGAGTGCATGAAATTGGATTCGGCTTCTGAAAACGCATTGATGTCACCTTCTTGTTCATTGCGAAAATGAAAATAAATCTCCTTACTTATATCATATAACAATCAACCTAGTCTCTCCCACTTCAAACAGAGCTCCGACATCAGCGCATGATACCGATTTACATGCAGTTCCAGGTCGGACGTATCTCACCGTTCCTTTGCCTGCAAAAGTGGCACCTATCGCCCAATAATCCGACTTCACCTGCATAAACCTTATCGCTCTAATTGCTCATAGGGTTGCTCACCCACAGCTCTCTCCCACCCACTCGCCTAACTAGTTCCGACACGGTCGACAAAACGGTATGGCAACCATAACCGGCCACCGTCTTTTAAAAGATTTAACATTCACTATCATCCTCACCCTTGCATTTTATCAACTTTTCTCTCCAAGCAAGTGAATCTGGCCAACAGAAATCAACTGTTTTATGAAGAACCCAAGCGATACTCTCCAGACGAAATAAGGCCAACATCTTGGATTCATCCTTTCTCACTCCCCATCGATAGCTCCTTCCATTTCAGGTACTTTAGATCTCATGCCATCTCCATGAACATTGAGTCCTATGTGGTGTCTCCTTTCCCCGCAGTGACCATTTCCATCTACCATACACGCTGGCCCCCACCATTCATTGTTTTCGAAAGGTACGGCCCACTAGAGTGGATTATAATCCAAGATTTCTACGCTGAATTTAGTCAATCCCTGGTGCATCTGTCTTCGTAGCTCGATCATCATATATATCTGCAGCAGTTGTTTCCTGTCCGTCCTACTAGGTACCGGTTCATTCTCTTTACTCATAGCGTAGACGATCCACACGCTATATTAGCCAGCCCATCTATTTAAAAAATACACAAAACGAAAACCCGGATTTCTCGGCCAACATCCATATAATCTGAATTGCACTGCGCGTTCTAGTAACTCCCTTCACCGAGCTGCTAGTAAGATTGCTCGCTTCTTAATTCGGAGCTGGCAGCTAGGCCACACCGCCGTCCGTCATTTTTCTCTCGCTTCCAGGTTGCACAGTTCTGCTTAGATGGAAACACTTACCGTATGCTCTGGTGATTATCCGATCCTGGAAGGACGGTCTCTTACTCTACCCATACCATATTTGAATTCCTTCCTCTATATCACGAGTATACCGGCGGTAAAACAATAGTGCGGGGCGCAGACATATCCATCACTTTGGCCGGCGCACATCGGGCGGGCAGCCCGGCTCCAGTGGTTTGCTGGTGCAGCTAGGTTGTCGGATTACACTTCCTGCTTTCACTCCTAAACGGCTTTTAGGTTGGGAGGCCAGAACTTGGTCAGCCCCACTAACTAGTAATGTTGTGGTAAACAGCCCCCTAGTTTCTACCTTCACGTTCCCCATTCTGTACTGGCTTCTTCTTGCTGATTCCAAAACAAAACAAAAGGAACTCACGGAGGAAAGTATTCTACTGGCATCTGACATAAGCTGACATTCTGCACGCGTCCCAACTTCCGTCCTGAAAATGGCTGAGCCATCATTTCTGGTGAACGTTTATTCTGGTCTTCCGAAGTCGGCAACAGTCTGCTGCTCCTCATAATTCTTATTCACAAAAGTCCACCAGATACTGCCTAATTTGAGTCCAGTTCCCTTTCTTTTACCAAATCCACTTCCAAAATTGGACCTAGTTGAAGTTAACAAAAACAAAATTTCCCAAAGTAAATTTCAAGAATAAAAAACTGTTAAACGGTTTCTATCTCTTTCGGCCATCTCCACCTGTCCAACGGAATGCGCTTTAAGTATCCGGCTTCTTCAAACGCCAGTGTCCACTCAAAATGCTGCTCACCAGATTTTGCACTGCTTCCAAATTCCTCGTTAAACTTCGTGTTTATACTCTAATTTTATGAATTTCATCATCTTAAGGGACTTACTAATGGCGTCATCGATCCAGCTGGGTCTGGTTTACGCACATGACGGTCTATGGAGCTCGCAACTAAGCAACACTAAGGAAAAGTTCTCGTCGGAATCAATTCCCCCGCTTAGAACTTTGTTGCTATTTGTGCACTCATCAGCAAAATATAATGTGCCATATGATTAGCTACTGTACATACCTTCCACTCATTGCACGCGAGCACTTTCATCCTATAATGTTTTCCTATTTTGTCAATTTTGTCGCACTTTATGATCATGTATACTGCATGGCTTGGCACTGTTGAATAAATATTATTTGCTGTGTTTAAGGAACTCGTCTGGCCTGCGCCCCCGCTGTACACGCGACGATGCGTCAGTTATAACTGATAATGTGATGATACTACTTCGGATTTCTAGGGAGATGCATCTCTAAAATGGGTCAAGGACTGCATCGTGGGCCGGATGCAAGGACAAGACTTTTCACGGAAGGCCACAAAGGAGCGGTAAGAGAAAGGCATGAAAACGTCAGGATCAGCAAAATGTGTTCGAACAGAATGATGGCAACTCGTACCACATATTAGTTTCAGTGAGCTTGCATGATCGATTAATAAAGAAAAACGACGGCACTTTTTCTGAAAGTAGGCATGCGTGCAAGGCATGCGTTTCGAGGACAGGAGCAGGTTGAGAACTAGAGGGGTGGATGGTGAAATCTAGGTGGACAGTTTGATGCACTGCCGCCCCATATCATTCTACAATCCAGCCAGATGTTCATCTGACCAACAAGGACCTTGTGGGTTTTCCCTTTCCCAGGGCCAAGTCTGAGCTGGTGGTACACGTGTCCTTGCCCATTCCTTCGCATTCCGAGTCTGCTTTTGTGGCTAGGCTCAAAATTATCCTATAAGAATTCTTTTTCTAACCGAAGAATGGTTAGGCCCATACAGTTATTTTTTATAGTTCCTCCGCCTGGCTCTAAGTTTCCGCATGATGAATTTACTTGCAGCTGCCGTAAGTGGTCTGTTTTACCTATGTTTGGAACTGCCGAAGTGAACATGCCGCGGTAATTAGGGGGTTCGCTTGCACGGACCAAAATAGCCAAAGCAAATTAGGCAAACACACGAAAGATGGCAGCTTATTTCATGGTACACAGACCTGTGAGCATGACTCCAGCCGTTTCAGCGCTAAACTCTTCTTTCATTACCGAGTGCTAGTGAGCTGGTTTGTTCCGTAAGTGAATCAGGTGGTCTATGTGACGTGGACAAAGTGTTGAAGTGGAGCTAGGCTGGAAACTCAGGTACCAAAGAGGTTTGCAGATTTTGGTGAGGAGATGAGCGGGGATCTTGATAGTTAGGCGGGAGAAGTAAAGGAAACTTTGAATGTGTCTTCAGATGAAACGTTTGTAAAGAGTAAATCTATTTCCGGCAATGCCCTATGTGCATACAGGAGTCCTTATGTTGTGCGAGCAAGTAAACTCTAGAAGAGTCTATGGGGAGAGAATCCTGTGACGAGAAAGGCAACATAGGGGAAAATTTATAGCGGTACTACCTGCCATATATTTTCGGATGGGATTTAGGTTTTAGGGGACCTTCTGCAACATTTAGTAAACTCGCAAACCAACTTCCCTGAGGGGGGTTTTGTATGTACGAATATGTGTTGTTTCGTTCAACAACTTCCAGACCTCATTTTTAAAGGCAATGGTAGACGATAAAAAAGCACGCAACTGTTGGGGCGGTAAATTCCAAAAGGAAAATTATTTAACAACAAAAATTGTTTGCTTTGATGCCTGTTCTTGTTATGTGAGTCTTGAAAACGAACTCAGAGTTTCGAAAGGAGTAGGGCGCTTGACTGTTAAGCAGAGGGGTTGAAATTTAACTCTTACTGTTAATGAGACTATTGGAGATTATCATGTTTTCCTTTTCACTTTCAAGCCAAAGAGGTTCAAGATTAACGTTTGACAAAATGCCTGCTAGCCGCTTCGTAGAAGCACGCCAAACGTTTTAGACTGAAAGCCTGTCGCAGTGCCTCCTGCGACGGCAGATTAGAGAATGACACTTTAGAATGTGTCCTAAGATTGTTTTCAGTAGGCTCAGTTTACTGTGGTTCGGTTTTATAGTCCTACGTAACAACCTAACTATTTTATTAGTTTTTGTAACCTGAGTAAGTGCGTGTTCCAAAAGGTTGAAGCTATGGAAGTGGTTTATACCCAATCCTCTAACTTTGTTGCTAATGCAGATGATTTTACTTCAAATTTTCAGCCTTCTGGTGAATAAAGCTCACTTGTAGCACAGAAAGCAACCTTTTTGGTTGAGAATTTTATCGCTTTTAGTTGGTCTAAGTGTTGAGGTGTTTTGGCGACAGTAGGGCCTGCAGCGTCAGGCTAAAAAGTAAAAACGACTTTGACGTCGTCGGCGAGTAAGAAACGGACGCCATTTCTGACCACCCTGAGGACATCGCTTAGATGTGTAAGAAACAGCGGGGCCGGCGTCTGCCTTGGATTCCGCCAATGTTTACTGGCTTTGGGTGCAAGATGAAACCATTTGCTTGCTCCATTTCATTTCAGGGCACGATGTTAAACACGCGAGTATAGGGTCGATAATCCCTTGGGATTTGATCTTGTATGGCAATCTACTGAGGGATACTCCATCGGCGGCGTTTGTCACGTCCAAATAGACTGTTTTCACTGACTTTTCGGCGTTGTCAGCCTTTCTGATTGCATTTTCAGGTGGCACAAATTTTCTTTTAGGGAAACACATGTCGTCTAGTGCTGACAAATTTTCAGTCCATAAGGTATGTCCTGAGCTGCATTTTTAATCGAGCGCTCCGTAATTCTATAGAAAATGGAGCATGCCCAAATACCACGGCCGAACCGGACAGAGTCCCGTAGTAGTCCGGGAGAAGTTCCGTCAACTAGGTGAATCCGGGGAGTACATGCGAAAACAACCCGGAAAAAACAACTGTGTCCGTCCGGTAACGGCTGAGCTAATAGTGGGTAAACCAAAAATGCCCCAAGCATTTTCCTGCTTTCCGCCTCCCGACGGGTCAAAGAATTTTAACGCCCTTAACGGTTAGACGGCCGCGATGGCAATGCACACGGTAAACGGCTGAACATTTCTACATAAGTACGGCGCATCCCGAGAAAATTTTTGTGCGACAAAACCGAAATCGCGACGTATTCCTATACAATGTTTTACAACGGTTTAATCAGAGTCGAACTGCATCTGAAAAATGGGAAACGTAAGATGACTGATCACGAAAATAACTTATTGCGATGGATAAAATTTGCATCTGGTTCCGAGCGCACTACGTATATTCAGACGGTTTCTCTCCAAGACCTAAAAAGGAATAAAAATCACCTTCAATTGAAACAATTGGCTTACACAGATTTTACAGGCTATCTCACTGAGAGTGATTGCTTACCCCGGGAGAACATTCAACAGGTCTCATTTACCAGCTTCGGCCTGGTTACGTAAGAAATAATACTGAAAAAAGAAGCCAGCGAGCTACCGGGAAGGCTATTACATACTATGAACAGTAAAATGCACATTGGTTGCAGCAAAGGACAACATGGTACATGGCATTAAGCGCACCTGCGCACTTTCTGTCCGTAACTTCGTTGTCGCGCATCCATAAACCAATGTTTGATGATTCTTTCATTATCCAGGACCGACTGTTCCTGAAATGCCTTTGTTGCTTTCACAGCATCTGCTAAACAGTAACTGAAAGTTATGGAATCATTCCATTGATGACCGCTCCTACCAATAGACGGCTAAAAGCAGCAATTTTTTTTTACCGGATCCTAGTCATTTACACTGCAGAACCAGCTCTTCACTAATGGCCGCAGTCGGAAATCTGCGCACCGTTGTGCCAACGTTCCTGGCATCAAAACGCTTCAGTGCATGGACCTGTAATTTAAATGGAAACCACTGACCTACTGTTGCGTTGGAGTTGCAGCATGGGTGTGTGACCCTTTCGGGTTTAAGCCACAATTGCATGTTTGATGAACGGGAAACCGTCATACGGTGAAAAATAAGTTGGGCTATCACGGTGTCTGCCAGTGGATTCATCTTAGATAGTTATCTTTGACTGGTACCCTCATACTGATATAAATATGCTGTCCTTTCGACAGCTACACAAATGAGCTCAGTCTAGGCGTTCTAAGCAGCGGTCTAGGGCTCGGACAACTTTTCGGCATATAGGGCTGTATGGCTTCCAAAGGTCCTGTTTGCTACACTTTGGTCAGCCTGAAGGGGCTAAAAGCAGTTCGGAAGGACTCCACCAGAGCCTGTGTTTTTTAGCCGCCAATGGCCAGGTGGTACTCCGTAGTCATTTTCTTTGCAACGGGCACACGACTAGATGGAATCAGGTAACACCCTGAGACAGCAAAGCGTTAGTTACCAACCGCGTCTCGCCTTGCACCTCCGGCACCACAAGCGTTTGAGAAAGATATTTTGTACTTAATGAAACCGCCTTCTTTGGATACTGATATGTCAGGTATGACGAAATATTCGAAGGCCGGTGGTGGTGAAACTGTGACAGTCACATTGGCCATCAATTCAGCATCATAAAATTTCAAAGGAGCGTTAGCGATTGTCAATCATGAATTATTTTAGGGCGAAATTCAATAGAATTGGTGGCTGGTATAGCATCGTACATCTAACGCGATGCTCCCACAGCGCAGTCTTCCCACAAACGGCAAACTATAAAGCACAAGCACCTTTTTTTCTGCAGGAAATCGCTTCCATTCCTTGATATCGAGCATGATTGAGAAGTTTGTCTACTTGTTTACCTCTAAATAATTATACGTCTGCTATTTTGGGCCAGGTGCGCTGTAAACGATATCTTAAAAAACTCCGTGCAATTACTCATGAAATTCTCTGTGAAATAGCAGCTGGTGCTAGGGGAAAACTATAAAGTCGGCGATTTTAACCTACAAATGCGAACTCACTATAAAGCTGCTTGTCAAACGGTAGAACGGCCACTGCTCTGGACTTATTTTTTCACTCACTGACGATTACCTCAGGAGAACATCCACCTGCTGGAATATGCAAATGGCAAGGGCTCTTTCATTATGACAGTATTTAATGTAAAGAAAAACGAGGGCGAAATACCAAAATTCTCGCAAGTTCCCTTTATGCCAAAATTTGCCAAAGACAACTAGTCAAACTACGAAGAACGTTCAAAGCAACACTTCATGCCACAACCCGGGACAAAACTGATCGTTAACAACCGTGGGTGACCAAGATGGCGGCTCACCAGGGAATAAGACCAACTTAAACAAATGGGTCAGATATCTGATTTTGTGAATAGCAACAAATACCTAATAAAAATACACATAAGTAACAACGAATTAGACTTAAAAGATGACACATCATTTTCATACTTATTAAATGCCTATTTATGTGTCCGCCTCTTGTCCATACGTTACTGGGCGCAGATCGTGGGGGCGGCACCACTTGGATGGATGATGGGTCTATATATAGCTGGGTCAAGGCGTGTACATTTCTTGTGTACGAGGAATACGACAAAAGATTTTATTTGGATGGAAAACTGCCGCATTGGACAGAGAAGTTTATTATGTTTGCCAAAAGTATTGAAAAATCAGCCCCACCCGGTGTGAAGAAAGCTGGATTTATTGAGTCTGGTCAATGGTGGTTTTTCAGCAACGTAGCTATGTCTTTCGAAGAGAAAGACAGAGTTCCCAGGGTTTCCGAAGTCAGGCATGGTGGATACAAATTTGAAAGGTTAGTATCATTTGTTAGGAGGGGGCATAGAATCTGCCAAATGCCCAAACGATCTCTTGAGCATTGCCGAAACACGTGTTGTAATAGGTGAGGTGGTGAATGGAAGTAGTTGAGAGCTTGGCGTGGTTGCCTCTTGATTTAATTAATCGTGCCAGGGCTGCTTATGGGTTAGGCTTGTTTGTAGCACGTAGTTCTTGATTTTCACTACGAGTATCTATTATCGTTTCCAAATGTTTTAATAGGCGCTTAATCGTAGACATAAATAAAAGTGCCTGGTTCCAGCGTGATGCTATCAAGGCATTTGGGCAGGAATGATTAAAGCTTGTCAGTTGCCATTTGCACCTCAATTAATAGGAAGAAGGACTCACAATCACAACTTGGGCGTGGAATTTGCAGGAATAACCAGCTTTCCTTGAAGTATTTCTTAGAGATTGAAGATTGGATGCTACCTTGGCAGGGTGATACGAATGTGATCGCATCCAGGGAAGCTACTTCCAATGGATGTGCGGACAGGCGTTAGTCTGATCGAAAAAATAGGTCCACGATATATCTGTTACTTATTTGGTCGGCTACGTGCTGCATGCGTCTTCCTTGCTGAATGTTAGCAAAAAAGGAGCGGCAAACTTTGACTAAACTTTGACCTTGGGACTTGGTAAGGTGGAATGGTAGTTAACTCCGCCGGTTAAAAGTAGATAATTGTCTCCATGAGAGCCCGGTGGGCGACATGTGCGGCCCATCAGCAGGCTGTTCTTGTCAATGTCACCCCTATGCCATATGGCATCTTGGACTGAATTTAACTGAAGCTCTTGGAATAAGGAGTCTATTGTTTAATTGTGAGCATACACGAAACTGCCGCCCCACAATGAGAAAGACGTTTTTTCTGAATGATTGATATCAAGGGATGGCCGATGCATGATCCGGGGTGTTATCACTGAGTCAAGTCCTGGTGATTACTAGGAAACCGTAGTTTAAGGAAAGTACTGAGAGAGGACCAGATAGCATCTTCCCCAAATATAAAGAGAATTTAAAAGAAACAGGGACAACGGATGGGGATCGTTTTGACTTTTAGTTATTTTTCGACTGGTTCTGCTTATCAGTTGTGAACTCCCCTATTTAAGAGGGTATTGCATTGTTTGAGTGATTGGTTGTCGGCCCAGGGCAGAGTGATGGTAAATCGGTAAATAGTGGACCAGGGTAGTATAATCCATCGTCAATGGATTCAGCCTCAGAGGAAGTTGTCCTAGTGCGCAATAGTAGCAGTAATACTTTCACAGACTGGCTGTCATGGACAAGGGGGTAAAGTTGCTGTTACTGGTAAGGTTGTTAGGCAGTGGAAATTGAAGAATGATTGATGAGCCACGGTTAACTTAAGGCCCATGAGGAGATGAGGTATGACAGCCGGAGGGACTGAGTGAGGGAATCCGCGGGAAAAAATAATTGGCTTTGTACCAGTTCTTCTTTGATGCCTGCTGAATGGATACGACTAGTCCGCGTAGGCAGCCAGAGTATTAGTATGGCGGTGGTCGAGGGTTATGGCTAGTGTTGCGCTGTCGATACCTGAAGTGTTATCTAGTTATCCCCCAACAAACCGCTGGGGGCTGGTTGTTTGTGTGCATTTCGTCAGCTGGATATTTATTCCCTTTCTAAAAAACATCTGACATATCAGGACCGGCAAACGCAAGGACTAGCAATCTAACTCGTGGTCTCAAAGTCATATTTGTCGACTTAGGAATCGGCTTGATCTGGCCTGTGTTCAGAATGATCTTAAATTCTAAAAGGCAATACACATTACAAGTCTGCAAGTGCGCTTTCACCTTCTTCCCACTTACAGGAAGAATATTTTGTAACTGGTTCTTGAAAACCTTTAGTCTGCCGTCCCACCCACTTGCTTACATCAACGTTTTGACGGGCAACAGTCTCTTTCATCAAAGGACCTAAATTATTTGCAAGCAGGTCGCTTCTCGTTTGTTTTGGCTCAATGTAAACAGCAACGGTCGGTTTTGGATATGTATTTTCTTTGCGCTCTAACTAGAAGAATTTCATCTCTACAGATTAAATACTGTTGGATTTGTTGGGGTGCCAAATTTTGGTTTCTCCCACGTACATTTCCAAATTACTGGCCGAAACCGCCATCCCTTAGGAACATCTCCCTTTCTGACTCGAAAAAACTGCCAAGGACAGTCCCAGTGCAGGACTTTTCCCTTGAAACCGTGGCTCTTTCCTTCATGAAAAATCGGATATCACTCTGAGTCCCAATTCAACCTGCATCGTTCAAAACCTAACGATTTGGTTGGAGAACGCCGGAAAAACTGCTTTTTACCCATCACCAAAAAATGATTCAACGCTTTCACAGAACATTTAAAGCGCAAATTATTACTTAGTGGAAGGTCAAATTTTCACCAGCAACAATGCTATGGGATGCCCTGTTCATACCGGTATCAGCAACTTGCGAAACTATCACGAACGGTCCCGCTAAATTCTTCCATCTCCAGAGAAGGAACGCCGTTGGAAATCTCAGTGGCTAGTCTTACAAACACATCGCTCACATGTTTCAAAAAGCATTTCCCTGTTAGCCATTTTTCTGGCCGTTCTTGGCCGTCCAGAGCCTGGATTTATGCGCACACCCCAAATGGACGCCATCCAAAACACAAAACGGTAAAGAAACCCAGGTTCTCAGAAATGCCACCAGTTTTAAAATTTACTGTATTAGATATAAACATCTGAGAACCACGATGTTATTAGCAGCAAAGAACTTGTGTCGCGGCGAATACAAATAAGATAAATAAAATGAAACCTAGGAAGTTGTCATGAATAAATAAACTAACGACAGTGTTGGGCTAGGAAATGTAACCGTTTTTCAATACAACCTCAAGGAATAACCTATATAATAGGATATTCTGGTAAGGAGCGGTCACCGATAGCACAGGGACGTGCTTCAAATAATAGAATGGAACAAGGCAAGTGGTCGAAGGCCGTCGAAAAGTAGAAAAAATGAGTTCACTTGTCACAAGGTTTATCGTTAATTAGGTTTAAAAATCTCAATCGATGGGCCTTCTTTCCGTGAAGTTGTGAAACTCTTGTTGCCTGGAACTTAAAGTTTGGGCATATTAAACAACTAAACATCTTTTTTCTTTGTGGCCTCTTCCGAAATTCCAGTAAAAATTTGGCCAACACTTGACCGCCGCAGGTATTAAATAATTGCACGCGCTTCCTGTCCGGATAAATATTAGTTGTCGACGGTTTTTGATTTGGCCCGCAGCCAAACGTTGTTCTGAAACGATTAAGTTTGACCATTGTAGGGTGGGACACTGTGGGAGAAGCATCCACTGCACATCAAAACAGCTGGTTCCAACGTGCATATTACTGAGAAAACGCGATTAGCACCAACTCCGTCTGTAGACAGAATTCGTAAATGGGAAGGTACAAAGTGACTTACAGCAAACAACTCAGAATACAAGGGCAGCAAGAGTGCATTTAAAGCTTTCACTGTATAGGAAGAGGGAATTCTGAATTAGTTTTCATGGGCAGTGGGTTGGTTGTTTGCTCTTGCGCTGCTTGAATATGGAGGCAAATTTTACGATGTTATTTGGCGGCTGAAAGCTTTGACCCAAAGCTTTAGTGGATTAGTTTTTTCTGTTTTCAAGGACGCTAGTCGCCAATGGCGGAGTAGTGCCACCTGCGAAAGAGGATTGAAATACACGGAATAAATATTAGCCGTATGCACAAATAAACAGTCACCGAATTCATCTTGATCCTTAGTATGTGCCCCCTTCCAGTAGTCGCCGCATGGATCTCTCGTTCATTTTTTATACCGCAGTTGCCGCTATACTCCTCAGCGTCCAGCTAAACTGGTCACCTCAAATAAGCGCTGTGAAATGCGAACTATTTTCCTATATGAAACTGTGACGCGTGCGAAAACGACATCCATGCTTGCAATACCATGAGCAAGCGGTACATGCCAAAACTAGATTCAGTGTACCGGTGACTTGAGTGGGTCAGTTACAAATGGCCGCGCAAAATTAATGGAGCGACAACGAACAATTCATTATAGGGCAAAAGCAGCGGTTCTTCTTTGCCCTATATGAGTGTCTGAATCTGTCATTTTGCGAGACTCAGCGTCTTTACCGGCGGATCCAAATTTTCCAAACAAGGAGGAGGATTTACATGGCCTTGAGTATCCCGTCTCCATCAAAGCCCAGACTGAACAGCAGTGACACTCGTTGTCCTAAAGATCTATCATACCTCAAAAAGCCCTTGCCTTTGCAGTCCTTTTCCCCTTCCAATGAAGCGCATTAATGCCCAGTTTGAAGAATTAACATTACTACCACTATGCCTACGTTATCACTGTGTAACGTTTGGGTAAAGAAAGTTTTCTGCAAACACTTATTTGTATTCGAACTCACGAGATCACTGCCATGCAAATGATTTTGTCGCCTCATCTTATGCAATATTTTCTCCAAAGTGACCGTGAGATTCTGACACACCGTCTTGGAACCCGCCTGAACCAGGAGAGCACCTCTGTTTAGTGACATTGGTTCTCGCTTTGAGCCCACATGAATATGCATTTGGATTTCTGTTGTGCTTGCATGTCGACTGACCTTATAAAACAGTATCGCGGAATTAACGAACCAATTATGCTTCAGACTCGGCTCAAACGCTGGTTACAATAATTTAACTGATCACTTTGGAACGAGGGAAAATGAGAAGTGTCCATGAAAGCATCATGAGTGCATTGGGGCCAGTAAGTTGGCCGACCAGCCTTTAGTGAAATTTTGAGTGTTTTTAGTTCTGTTAAGCCAGTTGATCTCCTGCTCCTTCAGGTGCCAGTTTATGCTATAGCCATGCTCAGTGTTAGAACAACAATGTTTATAAGCAACCAACAGAAAACTACGGAAAAAGCCGGAAGGCAGGCCGAAAGGGCAGAGAGAGCACGGACGTTGAAGGCAACACAATGTCCTACTGACCACCATTCTAAGGAAGTTTGTCTAATAGGTAATTACGTTTAAGGGCAGATAAAACACCTCGTTCTTGTGGCTCAATCGCCGTTCAATGCATCCAGGGAGGAGCTATCAACCCGCAGAATTTTAGGAAGAAGGTAGGAAATTTCCGTGAATCCAAGGCAATGGGCCCGGGACAGTGACTGCTGTACATTACACACTGTTGTTGAGAGCAAAAAAGGGAAGATATTGGCAGTTGCTTCATGTTGGGGGCCAAGCTGCGACGAAGAAAGTCCTGAGGGCTTGTTCAGACCGCGTTTCAGATTTTTCCGGGGCAATTCATATCAAGGAAGACTTTCAGACCATATCCGGTCTGGCGATAATGGTGCAGAACTGCCCGATAGTCTTAGATCACCTAAGCCGCCGTTCCTGTCCGGACGAAATGCACGCGTTGGAGGGTATCGTCCGATATCTGCCGTCACAGCTACAGAGCTGCTGGACAGAAGAAGCTGAATCCGTAAGCTAAGTGGCCGCACGCCAAATTTGGAAGTCGAATGGAAAACCCTGACTGGCTGGCGAGAGTAGCGGATGGTAGATTTTGTCGCCTAGCCCGCCGTGGTAATGGACTAGTGAGCCGACTGCCGGTCAACCCCGATGTGCTGCGAAAGATCCTGGCCAACCGCACCCGTGGACAAGTACACAAGCAATTTTGCGTTATGGCTTGTTTCCTTCTGAGTGCAAACCCTGCAGCACCACCTACCGATCACCTGAATGTCTGAATTTCTCAAAGACTCCTTGGAATGCACTGGAGCATGGTTAAATGCCCCGAGGCGTGCTTCATTTGCCTTGACAAGCCATACATTGCGACAACCCACGGTATTAAATCTTGCTGCATTGAAAAGGATTGCCTAAGTAAGAGCCGCCAGTTGCATCACCAGTTTGAGGTAGTTTCGCCCATCGTACTCAAAATACCAGTGCGGTTTGCACGGTTCCCCAGACTACCGAAAAGTTGCATCCTTTGGCCGTGGAAACTGTAGGAATTATCACCCTCACCGGGCTGCTAAGGGTGCTTATTCCTTTTGAAAGCAGGTCAGTTACTACTTCGATGAGTGACAATTTCGTAAATATCAGCAAATTCCAAATACCGCTACGTAGTTACCAGTGAGCACGGTGGGGAGGATGCAGGTGGAAACTGCCGGTCAATTCAGTTTGAAGCCTTTTTAATAAACAACGACGAACATGTCCACTGAAATGACGCCCGACCTGCCGGCGCCGGGCCCAAAATCCATTTATGCAATTTTATCTAGGTGATTGCAAATGCACGAATTCGGCGGTGTCAATCGGGAAAGGGAAAGTTTAGACCTGCTAATTGGCTGCGACGTGCTGGAGGCAGACTAGATTATGGAGCAGAATGCTGGTGATTGCCAGGAGCCACAAGCAGTTTGCAGAACAACAGAGTGGATAGTGTACAGTCATTTGGACGAGAAGAATCAGCTCAGTTTCATTAGTGCTGGCTTTAAGGGGGCATCAGAAAAATTGGAACGGACAAACGGACAGGAACCTCATAATCTAGCAGATGACCGCCCAAAAGCATTGTAAGAGGAACCAGTGGCTTTGGAGAAGGTGCAGAGGGGAACAAGGATTCCTCCACGTTGCTTTGAGATGAACCCCGTGACTTCAGTAAATCAAATGAACAGTGAATAGCAACTTACGCGCTTTCAGGGCTGCTACGCCTAAAAGAGAGACTTCTTCTTAACAAACGACCGTTGGGACGGTACTCGAAAATGCTGGCACAAAGGGCGCAGAACACCTGCTATCCAAGCAGTGTGGATTAAGTGTGACATTTGCCTCATCATTCTTTGTTGAACTCCGAAAAACTTCTTGCATTATTCGATATCGCAGAACATTTTTGGAGCGCGATAGGCTAGCGGAGAAATCAAATAGGGCCGCAACAACCGCTGATGTTCAGTGCCACTTCCAACCGTGTAAAAAATTTAGTTTCGCTTTTCAGTCTCTTCCGTATGCAATCGTTCATTAGCCACCCGCCTATCTTCTCTAATTCAGTTTCCCCCCCCTCGGCCCTTTATCATTCAGACCAGCGTAACAATATTTGCTCCATCTTTCCGAATCTTTCTTGCTCTCTACGGCACGCTTTGGGACAAACTCTCACTTGTTATTAGCCTTCTTCTGGTATTTGGCCAATTCAAGACTGCATTAGAAAGTTAACTTACCGTCAACCAGATTCGCAAATAACATTAGCCCGTCCCCGTAGATCAAGCTTGCGATCCGGGTTTAGAGTACCAAGCGCTGGTGAGTAGAGTGGTTCAAAACCGGTCCTCTTGTCAATTCGTTTTAATCGTTTCACGTCCTGTGGCTCAATTCATTTCTTACCTCCCCTGTTTACATTTTCCTCCAGCCAGCCGTGTGTTGGCAATCTCGTCACCCTATCAAACTGTCTGGCCTATTACAGCGTGGATAACCGAGTAAACACAGTTAAATTACCTTTCCAAATTTATATGTACAAACTTCTACGGGTGTTCAAATGGATACATATATATACACACCTAAATTTATGAATATGTACTTCGCTATTCGAATGTAGGTCATCTTATATGAGGCATTCTGTCATACGGTCCTAAATCTCCATCTTATACTCGATATACCACGGCCTATTTTTCCTGTTCATGCTGCGCATGCCGGTCTTCGTCTGCCACTCAGCTCACCGGTTCTATCTCTACATTTTTGCGGCTTCCCAGGTAAAATATCGAATACCGTGGGAGTTAGCCCTTGCTGGCATATGATCTGAATCATTCTACTCCCTGTCCACTTACACCACTGCTAGAATAATACCCGTTATTCCCCTCATCTATTACCCTGTGCTTTATTGCATGGAATAAACGGATAGACCACAGAGCCGACAACAATGTCCTAACCCGTGTGAGTCTGGCAGATAACAAAGAATTGGATTCCGTTTGACAGGGCTCTGGCCGGAAATGAGCTGGAGACGGGGTCACTGCGGATAACCGGAACATTATTTGAGGTGATGCCATCTCGGTATCTTAAAGCTGGATTTTTCACATCGCTGCACTTTGAAAATGAACTGATACACTTCCCGCTCTGTCCAAAATGCTGTACTCCCCCGCGACAATACATCTGCCGCATGGATCCTTATCCCTTTGAATAGATCTACTCATCTAACCTGTACCTTTGCGTTAATCTGATTGGTCCAGGGTGTGGTCAGATTTGCCGGTTTCGTCGATACACTTCAGTATAGCAGCCGGGCCGAATCCATGTGCGCTGGAAGCTACGTTGGCGATTCATACCTCCTGCATTTTCCTAATTAAGCTGCTTTTAGGTTGAGTGTTCAGCACACAGTCTGCTCGATTTAATAGTGCCGTTGTGATTAACACACCTTTAGTTCCATTGCTCGCTTGAACCCTTAGTTTTTGGTTCCTCTTCTGTTGATCTCCACCACACTCCGTTGACTACGTTCCATGCAGGAATTTATTTAAACATATTCTCATTTCGTTTATCTTCAACAATTAATTTCCCCCTCTCCAGGACCCACTCACCTTTGGATCACTAACCATGAGCTCCCCGACTACCACAAAACCTAACGCTTGGAGACCGTTTTGGGACAGACCACTAATAAAAATCAACGCGGCAGTCAGCGAACTTGCTTCTCACAATCAGCGAGCTTGCGGATCGAGTCAAACGTATCATGTCATATTTTTGAAGGACGCAATAGGCTCAAAATACTTCCTTGAAGGACTGATTTTATGATACTTTTGTCATTTTGCTTTTCATTGCAAATGATTAAAAGTGCGCGTTTTTGCACCAGCCAATGTGGCTTCTAAGGCCTGCCCTATTTCAGCATCACCATTTAGAATGAATCCATAATGGTCCATGCCCATGGTTCTTTCTTGTTATTGCTTCACCACGACGTATTACCCATAAATCACAATTTTATTAGTTTTCGGGGTACCGGGCTTTAAATATATTTGAGATATTGTTGGTATAATTTTCGGAGACCTTAAAAAACATACTCGGTTACAAGACTAATAGTTACAATTTTGTTACGCAACCCATTGAGGATTCTGATTCATATATGAAGGCAAAAATACGGGTCATTTACGACTGGGTGCTGGTTTCAGGAAATTGACGCAAATCACGTTCGTCACTGAGCTCAGAGTTTATATGCACCAAGGACGCCTATTCGGTCGGAGGAAAAAGGCAAATGTCAAGATATGGCCGAAGAGCTCAAAAGTTAACAAGCTCACGGATGCTAGCCTGTGACAAAAAATTAATAAAATTGAGTGACGCCTGAAAAATTGTCAAACCTGGCCAAAACGACTGGAGCAAAGAACGGCTAAGGAAAATGGGCCATTGGAGTCAAAATGGGGACGGAATCAAGAGGTTGTGCATTATACGGTGGTGTCTGCATCCTAGAAAATCAGTTAAAATTGTTTAGAAACGTAAGAAAAAGTGGGACAATCATTCAGATGATGGTGATTTTTCCTTTGACGACACGAACAGGATTTCATTGGTCAGAGACTCCTTTGACTGTCATTGTAACTTCGACGGATTATCTTTTTTTAGGGATTTGGGAGTACTGATGTGGCCCAGAATGATGAAAGTAGTTTTCCCTGCTGCGTTGCCAACAAATGCCGTGGGATTTCTATTTGGCTCGATGCAGTCTCAACCAAAAGGAACGCACTAGAAGAATAAGGTATCCTAGTTGCCGCACATCATTTGAGACAGTATTAACTATGGTTTTCTGCTCATCCAATGTCGATCGACCGTAGTTGTTGTTAATAATATCGTCGGGACTTACATACGTCTGGCTAAAAGCCCAGAAAGCTGCCTTGGTTGTAATAATTGCAGTCAATTTGCGATTCTGTCTAGGCTCGATTGACATTCCAGGTTATCGATGCTCTTGCTCACATAGAATTTTATTTTAGGACGCTCAACTATCAATGTCACTACATTTGCAGCAGTCCATCCTTGCCTCTACCTGCTAATATAAAAATGTTGATAATTCTCGATTTTATAGAGGCACGGGGAAGGCAAGGCCAAATTTTTGCGGGGACGACGCAGGTGTAGTACGAAATGCAGTTTCAAAGAAAAGGGGATTTTGTGTGCGTTCTTCCTTGGAAAGCTCAAGCACTCCTAGAAACACAATCACAATCTGTAATGTGATACTCAAGATGCAAGCTTTCCAGCCAAAATCCAAAGCTGGTCGCATTTTTGACATGATTATAAGAGCCTTTCTGGGGCCAACCTTTGTGTTGAACTGCGAGTCAATTCGCGTATGAATGTATCAAGAATGAGTATTGCAAGCACTAACTTTAGCTACAGGACGATGGCTAGTTTTGCCATATAGTTCGAACCACCAACTTCCAGTGCTGCTAGGTAATGAAGATAAAAGTCAGGCTGGAAAATAAACCAGTGGGATATGATAATCGGAAGGAAATTAGGAAAATACAGACGGAACATTGTACGAGGTGGATAAACACTGCAGGTTAACAGCAATAAGGGGCTGATGAAATGCTCAAAATGAAAGCGAAGTAAAACAGTTAAGCTCATGCCAGACTATTTAAAGAATGAAGAATTGTGAAAAGATGGGCTGTAAAACGCGCAAGTTTGCTAGTGGCGCTCAAGCATGGCCAGCGACAAACTGGATTAAATCTGTGAAAGATACGAAAACGAGTTTATTTTGAATCAGAAACAGTTCTTAAATGTGGTTGTCCTGAATGTCCCCATGCTATCAATGTTGATGTTTGCGTTTTTGATCTTGCCTGGCAGTAATGCTCTGGTGGTTGTGGTAACTCACCTCGGCTAATCCAAATGTTTCATCCGTGTAGAGACATCCAGTGCGATCAGCGGCCTGGTTTAGTCTTTGCCTTAAACGGAAAGGTCCCTGAGTTCCAGTTTATTTGGAAGTATCCTAGCAGCTATGGAAAGCTAGCACATAGGCTGTGCTGAGGGCTATCAGGGACAATGTCTCCATTCCATTTACACTTATTTTAGTCGGTGAATAGGAAATGTAGGTACTGGGGGTCTGGAGAAAAACCAGAGCGAGAAAGGGAAGAAAGCCCCCTGAGATCTGTTCCAGTCGGCGTTATGTTGAACAACCAGATGAAAAAGTGGTCAGTGATATGAAGGTGCTCAAACTATTAACCGGTGTCGGTCGGTGATAACACCAAGTTGCTTTTGAGCCTTTTACTGTCCAAATGGTAATTTTGAAATTTGCAGAAAGATAGAGTCAGTCGGTGCCGGAGACGGACGCTACGACCCTCCTGGCTACTTGGTGTGTATAAGATGCATGGTTCAGTCTGTTCTCCAGTGAATGGTCCCCAATAGTAATGTGCTTTTCAGTCAACGTTTGCCGTCTCCACAGGCGCAGATTGCAACGTCCTTACGGGATATCAAACACAGGGTAAAGAGTAAAGCATAACTTGCCGTGTTTGTGGATACTGGATTGGGGGCTCACTATGAATGAGCTACCTCCGATTCTGCCGCTTCGGCTCACTGATAAAGGGTACCACTGAATTTGGCCAAGTTGCGGAAGACCGAATGAGCATGACAGTTGGCGGTTGCAGCTGGATGTGACAGAGAAATATGAAATGATAGGCACGAGAATGCTAGGATCAGTACTCTGCATTTGAACGGCATGACAGCAAATTGTATTGCCTGGCAGATTCTATAAGCACAATTCACTTTGTGAGAAAGAAACGGCAGCGGTTGTGCTAAACGTCAGCATACTTGTCCGATGTGCCTTTGAGGAGCAGAGCAAGGTTAAAGACTAGCTGCGTGGAGTGGTGAAGCATGCTTGGACTGCCCAAAGCACTGCTACCCGAGATCGTCCAACAAAGAAACCAAAAGAATAACTGCCGAATAGGTTCAGTGTGGTGTTTCCCACTTCGTAGGGTCAGACGTGAGCTGAATATGTACATAACCATTGTTGAAGGCAAACCATGCCTTCACAGTTAGAGTTACCCTTGATGAGGGGTCCAAACTGATCGAAGCAGAATTCTTTTTCCAACAGAGAAGTGACTAAGCCCATGCAGATATCCTCTGTAATTCCTCCGCTTGACCTTCATTTTCTGCGTGGTATATCTGTTGCAACTCCTGAGAGTGGTCTGCTTTCCCCAAGCTTGGACATGCCGAGGTGTACATAGCGCAGTCATTGAGGGCTACCCTAATACAGACTAAAGAAAACCAAAATACTGGTAAGTAACCAAATGAGGGTTGATGGCTTGTGTCGTGGTGCAACGACCTACATCTTTGACTTTGCCATGGGCAAGAGCATAAACTTTCTTCCTCTTGAAGACTGCCTAGTAAAATTTCTTGGAATATGCCACTATTTGCTAGCCCGGGATAGGATATGCAGTCATTTAACAGTACCGCTTGATTTTCACAAGCAAGATATGAAGTAAAAGTATGACCTAGTAGATCCCTAAGAATTTGTCGTTTTATCAGCCCACGGCGGGATATTTTATCGCGGGCTTTTGTCATGTGCAGATAAACTACCACCGCTTACATGCCAGCGTTGGTCGCCGTCGTGGTTTGATTTAGGCGATCAGTCCGACATGTAGCGCAAGAATTCTTTTAGGGGCAACCACTTTTGCCGGTGCCGACTGTAAGATGCGCCATGACCTGCTTTTTCTCAAGAGTTCCTTGAAGATAAATAGTGCGTCAATAATCGGTTGATAATTGGCTGGAACACATCGTGTGCCTCATATATTTATGGGGATAATGGTAGACGTTTTTCAATGGAAGGGAAAAGTATCGCATTGGATGGAGCCACTGAATTGTTGGTCAAGAGAATTGAAATATCCTTCAGGTGGCTGGAAGATAGCTGTATTTAACATGTCAGGTCTGGGATAGTGACGAACTGTTTTTTGTAAGCAGCTGAGCAGTTACCTTTGGTAAGAAAGAAACTGTTGGTAATGTTTCGAAAGTTAGGCATGCTGGATACCAGGATTTTGGTTTACTTCCTTTTATTATGGATGAGGCGCAGAACCTGCCAAATTTGTCAGTGATTTCCTGAGGGTTGTTCATGTAAGTTTTACCATACGCTGCTGAGTTGATAAAGAGAAAATGACTGTGAATGGAGAAAAATGGAGACTGAAGTGTTGAAAATAGGAGGAAACGTTGGACAACAGCATAGCTTAGTCTACTTGTGTTTCCTTATTCATTTGCATTTATGTGGTGAGCTAGAAAGCATCGTTAAACAATTCCCTTGTTCATCTGGGTAACCAGCGGAGGTTTATTTAACCGATTCGTTCCGAAGTTCCGGATCTGGCACCTTAAGTAACTGAGAAGATTGGAAGGCGATTTGGCTGTTGATGGTTTATTGGTAAACGACATGGATTAAAAATTGGAATTTTGCTAAAATAATGGTGTTGCATACACGCAACTGTACGATTTTCGGTTTAAGTAAATTAGGTCCAAAGTAAAATGGACAAAAATGTTGAACAAGAACATTTAGGCCAAATATTAGCAGAAATAATAAAGCCTAAACTGAGAAAGTTTGGACAAGGGAAACACGGCTCCAGTCCGCATAGGTGTCAGCAAAATTAATTGATTGTAGGAGAAAAATGGAGGAAACTGGTTGATTTTATGGTGCATAGCAGAGAGTTTGATGGTCAATGGTTCGGATAAATTGCAGGATTGGACCAGGAAATCATGTTGTACTTACACGGAGCAGTTATCTGATGGACGGCTGGCGGGAAACTACAGGATCGATGTCATAACTGAACTGAGGAATAAGTACAACTTGACAGCAGTTGCGATGAACGGGGCCACCTGCAAGATCAATCTAACGACCGAGCGGACTAAAAAATGACGGGTTAGTATGAGAGAGGAAGTCACGACCCACTGAAATTCAGCAAGGCCTAATACTAAAAAAACGAATACGATAAGGAGAAGTTTACGAACAGCAAATCCGGTTTAGAAGCTGCAATGAGACAGAACAATTAAAGATGAATATGAACACCAACTCCAGGAAGGGAAAAAACCATTATGATTGTTTTAACAAGAGTTTCAGAGGAAGGTGTGCGATAAACGTGTGAATGATATAGATTTTTGAGGATTCCAGTGTGTCGGTCGAAACCCTCACCGCAGTTTGATTTATCTTGGAAGCACGGGTACTATAAGCTGCATGTAACACAGAAGAAACAAAGGTAGTTTCCTCAAGTTAGGGGCCTGGTAACAACGCATTTTTTGTTCCACCTGCTAGTTGTGCATCCAAGTGGCGGGACGTAGCATCCAATTGTGTCTGAGGGAAGCTTACGAGTGGAACGTGTCATTCATAGCGTCTTAGCTTGGGGTTATGTCACGATGCGTGATCCTAAGGATATTAGTTGGTTGAACAAAAACAAGCGCAATTTCGGGTGGTTGCTTATGATTGCTCAGTGAATGATAGTACCAAACACGGCCTTGGTAACATGCATGGTTTGTTTTGCATCGAAGACCTGGTGCCATCATGTTCAACACCAAAATGCATGCGGGCTTCCCAGGCGACAATGATGTCGGATTAGCGATAAGTAAAGAAAAATGGGTTTAAAGCAGAAAAAACGCCGGTATTCTCTACGAACCCAATGTACTCGCATTTACACAAAGCGAATCCCAAGAACGCTGAAGATTCCTTGGCAGTTGGCCTAGGTGTGGCACCAAGCGCAGATAATTCATGCCACTCCTGAGCGGACGAGACCTGAGGTGATTTCCCAGGACTTCCGCTCAAGCCCGAATGTTTTGAATTCATGAATACAGACTGGATTCATCGGAGAAGGACCACACGTTAGGGTGAATAGAAAGCGCCGACAAAATCTCCAGCATATAAAGAGAGATCTTTATGAAAATCTGTCAATTTTACAAGAATCGTTGATGCAGGCTTCCATCCAAGTTTCAAGCATCGTTCGAACAATAAAGAAGTAAAATCGAACCTCAAACCTATAACTAGATTAATGCGCTAATTTCAGGATACTTGATTATGGAGTTAATAATAATACGGATATTCCTTGGTTCTCCTGAGGCATGCTTCGAGACAACATCAAAATGTGACGACGAGGCATGCATGAACAACAGGGCCGAATGTTGGAAGAAATAAACACGCATTAAAAAAGTGAGCAAGGAACGAAAACATACTGGCACGCTGCGAAAGTTTGAGACTGCTGTTGTGTAATCAGAACAAGTCATGGAAAATTGCGCGGCATAAAAACGACAGCAAATGCAAGGGAACAGTCTTTTTATGTGGATCAATACGCTAGGGCGTTGAGCATAGGAAAAGAAACTCCATGCCTGCGGCGAACAACAAGTTCTAGCAGGAAAAAGGACCACATTCGGCTGGGGCCTAGAAGGAAATCGCACAGAAAAATTCTACAATTAAAGTGAATGACGGCGTGCATGATGGACAGAGGCTGCATGGGATAGCTCCAATGGTCAAGAACATCAAGAAAGCACAATTTGTTGTGAAGAGGAGAAAACATAAGGGAGTAAGATAGAGCGAGGATCATTACTGATCAAACGCATATGACAACAAAAAACCAGCGCGGATCAACAAGTCATGCTCGGGAGGTGGAGAAGTGTAGGCTAACAGAAGACAAATGCCCGCCCTGACGGTATAGGGAAGAAAACCATTCAAATTCTATAAACGGGAATGGTGAAGAACTTTGTGTGCGGGCATGTGAATGGTGATGCATTTTCGATAGCCGTAAATGCGTAGATCCGCCAGTATTGCTTATCACGTGGTGTCCGCGGTTCCTTCATATAGGGGAGGTAGTATCCAAACGGGTAGCTTCCGCGGAACGTTATGCAGAATAATAAAGGCGACTTGTGTGAAAAACTGGTAAATAACGAAGCGTAGTTTTGCGCTCATTTTTCGCCCGTCCGAGAGTTTGACCGTAAAACTCATAGATGATTGTGGGAAGGATCAGTTTGGGGAGATTTGTTGTCTCCCAGCTATGTGGTTTGCTACAGCGAGATGCAGTGAAGTTCGTAGGCCATCATGTATCTGATGGGGGCTTAGGTGCACACGTGGTTTCAGAAAGTGGCATCTAGACTGGTTTACGTTGTTTGATAATGTGCGATATCCGTTTGTTCTAGTGAATGGGTGGTGGCCCGGCCATCAACTAACAGCCTGGTTACAGTAGAAGTGGACGGGTAATATAATAATATTTGATTACCCGCATCCAGCTTGCTAAAGCCTTCGAATGGATGACAGGCCAGAAAACGGGGAGGAGGGAAGAAGAACAGCCTGGAATGTATCCCACGTAACAGCTAATGGGAGCAAACGGGGGAAAAAAATTAGTTGAGCCTGTGGGGACGCATATGCAATTTTGTAATGCTACATAGTGATTTTCACCTAGTTTTGGAGGTAATCATACAAGGGAATTTTAAGTGCGTGGTAAAGAACTGGTCAGAAGAGCTACTAGGGCTGCGTAACTGTACCTCTGCAAAATTAGGATGTAATCTGGGTCTTGGTGATATGGCTGGCTGTAGTGAAGAAATTTCAAAAGATTTGTCGTACCAATGAGGATTTAAAGACCCAAGATCAACCTATATTGCTTATGATGGCGTGATCCTGATGCGGCTGTAAAGCGAAATCAGTCCCCAACCCAAATGGCCAGTTTTATGATTGCAAGCCGACTGGAGACTTTCGTCTAATTTTCTTTCACACGTATGGTATTGTGTGATTATTTTCTCGGATTTGTTTTCGCTATATACAGAACATGCGATATAGCCACGTTGGTTTTTATTTACACGCCGTACTTTTTTGTGACGCAAATAATCAAATTTTTCGGAGGCTGTTTTGGAGGGCCGTGGTCCGGGTGGGTATATAACTGGCTGCTGACATGCAAACGCCGACCTGAGTTAAAACACAGGGATGCAAATAACCAGGTTCGCAGCTTCGCGCACTTTCTTTTGTGATTTCCCATGTTCTGCATAACGCAGCGCGCAATAGGATTACCAATAATAGAGTGTGTGAAGACTGCAAAGTATGGGGCTACTACTACGATTATGGGCAGGCGCAGAAATGCTGAATGGAAGTTAGGTGAGCCGGCAAGTATAAAACTGGCTAAGGGAAGCAAGAAATAGTCATCAGATATCAAGCAGAATTGACACACAAGGCCGGCATGCGGCAGAAACTTTGGAGCTCTTTTGTAGAGAGGTCCTGCTTGGTCGAGTGATTGGCAGAGATGTTGTGGTGTTACCCACGGGCTAATGGGACGCTCCAAGTAAAGTATATGATGATTCATACATATACACTCAAGCAAATGGGTCAGAGTTCGTAGAGAGCCAAGTTAAAGTTACTTGTAAGGAAATGAAGTATCACCATCGAGCCAGCATGGTTCCGTCTTTGTATTTGCTCGTCATTCCAGCTACGTTCACGAGAAACTGAGATGAATAAGCTGAACCTTCCTGGGCTAGTTGATGCGTAGCATGGAAGGGCTACGGAGTATGATAGTGCTTCAGAGTGGAAAAGAAGTAGGACGACGGCGTTAAGGTGGTTTAGCCAAAAAGCCGAATCTGAATAGAATGAGACCGGCGTATGGTGGCACGGTTTTGGGTTCCTAATTTAGGACGGAGCCAAAGTCTAGGTAGCCTCTGAAAGCTTGATCTAGACTGGTATTGGTACCATTTAAGTTGATAAATGAGGATGCATTGAGAAAGTTGGACAATGCACTCTTGAATTGTGTTAGATTCTGGCAGGATTGTACATGGTCCGGTAAACCATTCCATGATATACAGTTAATGATCTTGAAGAATTTTGAACTTAAGAACAATTTGGAAGACGGTATTTCAAGGAGTAGCGGTCGATTTCTAGGGAGGGTAGGAAGGCTTTTCGGCGCATAGGACAGAGTCTCCAGCTGTGTGTACTCGCGACTCTAAAAGCAAGAAAGATAGTTCAAAGTTTAGCTTCATACGACATGACCAGCGGGGGTCAGGGTGTAGAGCTTTGCATCGTTCTCTGTAACTTAGGATTGATGTTGGACCGAAAAGCTTTTTCGTGAATATCCGGTGTATTTTTCCCATGCTAATACGAACAACTCTGGGCATTTTCGAGAAAGTTATCGGACAGTACTAAAATTGTGGTCTGTAATGTTTCGTATAGCACCAGCTTAAATCTTAGAGTGCGAAATATTTTAACGGTGAGGCCGCTAGTCCTGTTTGCGTCTGTGATTTGCAAATCGTTTGCTGGTCAAAGTTGAGTGAGCAGAAATATTGCAAGCCTGGATCTTTCGCACATTGAGTGGTAAGCATTGGAAAACCTTTTATAAATACCCTATCAGGGGGAATGCGACACTTGTGGGAAAAAAAGCCCTTTTAGTTGCAGAAAACTGCATCGACCATTGCCCGCAACACTTCTCTGGTGAGTTTAAATCCTCTGTTCTATTGTCCATTGTTTGGGGAAAAGAATTTAGCTCAAAAGACTAGACTAGCTTAAAATCGTCAGCCAATAAGAAATGAGCCGTGAGGTTTTGCTGGAAAGATGTCAGTTACTTGGATCAGGAATACTAAGGTGCCAAGGGCACCACCTTATACTGCATCGTTAAGGATTGGCTTGGGTTCTGATAAAGTTTCTTTGACAGTGACGGCGTGAAAGTGGTCAAAGAGTTAGGAATTTGACCAAGAGTAGAAAGGATCTACCAACCCCTAGATTTTGGCTTTTAGTAGCAATCGTTCATGGGGTACGCAGTCAAACGCCTTAGTCATGTCAACCAAGGTTATTATATTTCTTTCTCTTGCCCGCGTTTACAGGGACCAGATGAAAAGTCAACTCGGTATGAGATACATGATCTACACTCAAGAAAACCATGCATGGACGTGAGGAAGCCAAATGGCTGGTCGCTGAAAACCCCTTCCATGAGTCCGGCCAAGATGGGTGTATGGTTTACTGGAAAATAGTTTTGTGAATCGTGCTGCAGTCCATACTTGTGGAGAGGAGAAATGGTGGAGACTTTCCACGGAAGGGGAAATACCCCAGTTTACATGCAGGCAGTAAACAGGTTTAACAATGGCACTACTATGTCGGGCTTGTCGCAGCGTAATGGGGTAGGGGGCAACGTCTAAGCCAGGTCGGCGCGGTGGTTCAACGAAGGCGACAGCCTTCTTTATATCCCTGTATTAAACAGGATGGACGCAAGAGTTTCGTCCGTTAGCCTAGGGAGGGTGAGTAAATCTGTGTTGATGCGGGCGTTGATGGTGGAGAAGTATGATTTAAAAGCTTCAACAATTTCCCTCGGATCTTTGAGCTGCTGGTTTTTGTTGTGGTGTACATAGGAGTGCGTTATTTGCTGCAAAGAGTGGAAATCTGGCCACATGCTGGCAGGGAGTTTGTTCCTACTTACAAATTTGGCACTCGGATGCAGCAAGCAGGTCGTCTTGAGTTCCATTTGTCCCGAGCAATATGCAGAATTCCAAAGTTTGCCCACAAATACTCTGCATTTTACGAATCTTTTCTTTTCACAGATTTTCCTTATTCGCAATTGTCGGGGTTAGGGTCTGTTGGGAGCGACTTTGTTAATAATCGAATGCAAAATTGCTTATAAAATGTCAGCAGCTTCTTCAATAGAAGAAGAGAAGAAAAAATCAGGCCAGTCAAGACTCAGGAGAGTGGCAGTTAAATCGGGAGAGCATGCCCATTTTAGGAAATGTTAGCAGACTGGATAGTGGATTCAAATATTTGGTGTTTAGGACGAATATGAAGGGGATTCCATCTTGTGCCCACTGCCCGGAATGTTACCCAGCACGGGGTGTCAGAATTGGGGAGCGTGGGTGACTACGAATTCGAGGATATTACTTCCTCTAGCGTGGCCAACAACATGCCTCACTCTTCCTCATATGTAGGTTTCACGAAAGAAGCTAAAGATTTGCGGAGGGG
>LUCM01003011.1:95292-171121 GCA_008360955.1 Fasciolopsis buskii | reverse complement strand
TGCATATGTATGTATGTATGTATGTATGTATGTATGTATGTATGTATGTATGTATGTATGTATGTATGTGTGTATGTATGTATGTATGTATGTATGTATGTATGTATGTATGTATGTATGTATGTATGTATGTATGTATGTATGTATGTATGTATGTATTTATGCAGGGTGTTTGTAAGAAATCTGTTCGCAGCTGTGTAAAAAGGATGTGCGAGCATGTGGCGAATAAGGCCGTTATAATTTCGAAAACTGGGCATTCGTCTTAAATACGGTGACTGTTTTAAAATGCGAATTCGCAAATGTTTGCAAAACTACTTACTAAAGTTTGCGATTTTTCAGAGAGGATTTTTTTGGCCTGTGTATAGTCGCACGTATGGTTACATGATTGTGTTGTCACAGCAGTCCTCAATTTCGAATCGTTTTTCGCCCCTCGTCCAACTATGGCGGGGACATATTTACAACTTAAATAAATACTACTTTAGCAAATAAAACTTATGAAAATTGGTCATTTTCTTGTTTAGTTTAAGAAATTTCTTCCGATCATACCGGATGAAAAATGATTGATGCGGTGGTAACAGACAGGCCTGAATATGTTGGCCGGTTTGGGTCATTGATGACCTCCAGTGAAAGCGAAACTCGAATCCTCTGCTTCCAGAACGCAAAGATGACCAGATGGTCCAAGGCTTTTGTCTAACAGGTGTAATTTGACGGGCAGTCAATTAAACAAATTATTCAGTTCTAATGTACCATAGTAGTGGGCACCTTCGAGCGGTTTGATCAGTTACGACGGGGTTCATCGAATCACTGGAGTTTAAGAACACCGTCTGTAAATTTAACTTTATCACCTAAATATATAGAAATGAATGATTTAGGGCTAGTTTATGGAACGGAGATAATTTTGACCTGAATAGGCAAGGCTTGAAAAAGTTTGGTGGTTCGCATCTCGTCTTGAATCCGTCTTTGACCACAGAGCGGGATGAACTTCTAGTGTCGTTGTTCTGTTGAATTCATGCATTACCAACTGACAGGAAGGCTTAATTGGCTGGCAAACAGAATCACTTTCATTTCTGCATGTTGGCTGCCTTTCTTGTCCTCATCGAGAACAATCACAGACACACAGTTGTTAGGTGCCGCATATGATAACTGATACATGGGTACGTCATCCTTTCCTCTGATAATTGCCCTGATACAAGTAGTGAGGGCGGTACTTTAAAAACCATTCGCAGTCGATATGACTTATGCTTGAATTAGGTTTTTTGCAACCAACGTTATCTGTACCCGATCTCTGTATCAGAGACGTTGGCTCGATAGAAAATCTGACCCTAGTCAGCTGGAAGCTTTCAACCCAAATTCTGGTTTGAAAATTTACGGGCAGATCTTTCACCGTCAAGTGTGCCTTACAGTGTTGGAAATTTGAATAAGGGATAACTAACGCAGGTGGTTTCCAGATTCGTTCTATTTGGACCTAACCACGCGCGGATCCCATCTAATCACTTTTACTGTCACGTGTTGCCAAATGTCTGCATGGTTAAAAGTTGATCATTCTGAGTTGATTGTCTCGCTCAGTTAAATAATCCGGGGGAAACCTCCACATATGATTATCATCGAATATGACTCCATGGGTCATCGGATCTCACTGTGTGTGTGTGTGTGTGTGTGTGTGTGCAAACAGTTACAACAGCCAAACGCCACTTATAACCTTAGTTTGTTTTACAGCGACCTCTTACACATACACAAAAAGTGCGGTTTTCATTTTCGACTGTTTGGCTCGGAGATACGGGTTATGGGGCTGGGATTAGAAACTGACATAAACGTCATTTGGCACTTCTTTTCCAACTGCCTCTGTTTGTCTGTCTGTCTGTCTGTCTGTCTGTCTGTCTGTCTGTCTGTCTATTCCAGAAATCCGTTTCCTGAGAGGTGTTTTAGCGAAACTTGTCACGAACACGGAGACAGATATAGACAGGGTTTTTCGAATTCTCATAGTATCCACATTGGTGAAAAGGTGCAAGGGAGAATAAAGGCTGCTGTTGTTGTTGGTGCCGTCCGACCATGAAAGTCAATTTTTCATCACGTTTTTACTCTGAGAGAAATTAGCTGAGTGTCACGCAATCACCTCGATATTTTTCAAATCACTTCAAGTTGACGACGGACTCAGTGTAACAGTTCCCAGGCAGGGGTCGTGACCGTTGTCGTGATCGTGATCACGATCGTGATCGTGATGTCATTCACTTTTTATCAGCTTTGAGCTATGAATAGAAGACGAAAAGGAAGAACACTCACAAACTTGCCGACACACGCACGCATAGACACACACACACGGTTCGTTGGTTTTGACTTGAATGAAGTGTTTCCGTCATCTGAAAGTGGAACAGTTTAAAAAGAAAACAACAGAACCGGTTGATAGATTTTTTCGCCTGAATAACGTTAATCACTTTGTATCGCCGTGTTTAGGCGAAGGGAATGAATGTGTAGATTTTTGAGACTGAAAACCGGTTATCGTCTGGAGTTGGCATCACAAGCTACTTTCGTTTTCCACATAACATTGCAGACTGGAAATAGGTTTCCACTCGGATCATTTGGACACTGATGGCTTCGTGCTGCTTGAAACGATTCATTTTTCCTCACCCAGACCAGATTGTGGTCAATTTTTGCTTACACTGGTTACATTCGTACTTTGTAAAAGTTATGCAACCCGGACAACTAACCCTTGGTCACTCTTCGGATCCGATTTGATCCCACAATCAGGTCAACATTTTGCGGAAATAAGTCAAAACTGGTCGAAATCATGCCAAAAGAGGCCTCGCTGTCCTACCATCTGGCCAGCTTCATTCTACTCTCAAAATGCAAAGCAATGCAACGTGCACATATGCATGCTCCCACATGAAACGAGTCACGATTCGGGCCCATTAGGATGATATATCAATATATCAGCCCTTTAGAAGTTCTAGCTATTTCAGTAAGGATTGTGAAATCCATTGGAATATGGTACAGTAGTCTGGTATTATACCCGGTTGCATACCCCTTGGTGCCTTTTGACTACCTCTCGGTATTCCCAGGCTGGATGGGAATAAATACAAATTTCGTGGCCGAAATCACATTTGTTGACGAAATTCATGCTAGGTTATCAAGTCACGTGAATGGATCGCACAGTTCACATGTGGTACACCTGTTCGTCCAGTGAGATGTATTTACTCCAACGTTGGTTTTGATCTGTAAAAGTAGCCCGAGGCTATCAACCGATGATCGCTGGATCAAGAATGACCAAAAGCCGACACTATCTTGGTGTTGCTCTGCTCCTGAAAAGACGATAACAAGAGTAACGGGACCCGTACGTTTGTTAGTAGAATGTCCTGAATTATAGAGCTGCTTATTTACCCGAAATACAAACATTAGTAAATCTGTCCACAAATAGCTTTCTTGGGAGGTGGACCTAAACCCAGGTAGGCAGTGATTCCCGATAGGCTGGGGACTATGAGGCAGGCCTGTCGTATACGTTTCCTGCACATCCGAGTTCAGCAATCGGACGAATTCAAAATAAATCAACCAGTATGTCACATGATCGGCCATCGACTGATGTTGCATCAGCGATTTTCCGTATGTACTTGACTGGTTCACTCAGACACGATAAGCAACTACCCGGAAGAGTGAAAAGTACGTTAGCCCGATTGTATTGATAAAAACAATAATACTGTAGCAGTAGTATTAGTAGTAATAGCAATAACAGTGGCAGTGCCAATGTAAGTGTGCCGATAATGACAGTAGACAAATTACCATTCTTCACAGCGTTATCAATGTTTCATCCAGTCCGGCATTGCACACAACAATCGATTTTCCCCTTTGGTTAATATTTGTGCACTTGTGCATTTGTCTGACGCGTGCCTTGTTGTGATGCGTAAAAGATTCTACGGTCACCCCGCTCTGATTCGGCTCGATATGTCTTGGGTCGACCCCATCCTGTCGCGCGAAGCCAGACTATCGTGTTTTCGACCTGGTTAGCCTGTTCCCCATTTCTTCTTCTGAATGTTGGGTATGCGTCTGAGAAGAAGTGATCGGAGAGCAGAAATCTGTCTGACCAGAAAAAAACATTTCAGGTCAAGTGATTCATTTTGTTCTATACCAGATACATTGTGTTAGTTTCTACAACCATCGTTGGTGTTGTCGTAACTGGTCGGCCTAGCTACTACGCTGATTACCGTTTGAACAGTGGGTTACCCGGGGGCATCCTTGTTATCCAAACCAGACAAAAATGAGCGATAAACAGGACAAAGATCATGTGCTTCTTGTTCCACTGGAATGGAATGTGAGGGCTACGGTGGATGAGATGCTATGGCAACTACTAGGTAGGTATTTTTCATATATACACAGGCTAAAGCTGGATTCACTGGGGCATCAGTCCAATTCTTCAAGTATTCAGTGTTTCCATTTGGAATCACACATACATACACTCGCATTTCTGTTTCTCCTTCGATTTGATTGATATAAAAGCTATAATTGTGAATGATATGATGTTGATAAAACAGCGTTGTTGGTAGGTGTAATTCACCAATGTTTCGACTGCCGTGGGTAGACTTTCTCAAGGCAAGTTTTGCAATCAAATAACTGAGACAACGTCCACATGCCAACGTTTATTAAGTTGTTAAGTTGTCTCTGTGTGAGAACATGTGTGTCTGTGCAGGTATGTACTTTGAACAATGTGATGGGTGAGAGGTTAGTTGGCCTTTACGTCATGCACCGCCTTGGTGGCGAGGTCAGCTAGCATGGTGATCATTTGAGTGTTTGATTCTTCATTCTCCTGATTCTCAAGTTCACGGACTCGGCTGCAGCATTTACCAATACAGGGAGAGGGGAAAAATTTCTCTCTGACATACCGCGATTGAAAGGTAGCGTCAGAGGAGTGTACGACAAATCGAGTCAAATGCCACTGGTAGATTGGGAAAATGGAAGTCGTGGGTTTATGTAATATACTTATTTTCTAACGCTCATCACGAGGATGTGTGCGTGATTCAGCCGAGCCGCGCACCGGCTTGATTTAAACACACACACTTCGTGAGGGCTTGATGATTGGCCACAAGTAATTGGGATGTAATATTCACCAATCTAATTTCTGTGATTGTCACATGAGAGTCAATCTACCAGTGCACACCAGCCATCAGACATTGGCCGCTTTTCCCCGAGGGGCTTCAAGAATTCCGTTAAAATCTATCCTAAAATTAGCTGCTTCCATAGAAAACAAAAGGACAACAATACACCTGATTCGTCAGCCGCAAGCCTTTGAGAGATTATCTCTTCAGTAGCCTGCGGTATAAATTAGTTGTTCACTTTGGAAGTGAGTCAGCTAGACTGTTCCTAAAAGTGTTCTGCCAAACGTTCCAGACAATGGATCATTGGCGTACTGGGTTCCTTGATCACGCCACTTACACCTGGTTCCGTGAACCCATACTACTAGTTACTCGGTAGAGATTTCGGTCGTTGTCGATGGTCCGAGTTTTCTTGATTTTTCCACAATTCTCTAGTCGCCATTGCTCGCGGTCACTTCTCAGGCTAGTGGTAAGCTAATGTCTCGGAAATGTACCCATCTCGTTGCATCTTCCATCCAGGGCAACGGACCTGTAAGTAGTGAACAGAGCAACTGACTTGAAATAGACCCATTTATTTTGAGGCTTATATAACCTACAGTCCTACTTGACGTTAACTGTTGCATGTGGGATATTGTTAACCTGTACCCACTGTTCAATAGGATCCCGCGGAAACACCGACTGAAACTACAGTCAACAGCTATAGTCTAGCAGAAGCTGTACAGGAATAGTAGTTTTCGTGTTTTTATAACCATAGACCTAGAGCTAACAAAAAAAACGAGTACAAACCAAAGTGTAACCTATATTTCCAAGTGTGGACCAGAATGGCTGACAGTCTCTGTCTGATCCAGGTCATCGGTGTTCAACGGTATTATGGTCAATCTGATTCCAACGCTGCGTATGGGCGAAGTTTGTATTCATCCGAAACTGTCACTTAATGCAATGAAACTGAAAGCGGTGATCGCCATTGTCGGTCCGACCGACTGGGATAGGCCTCCGATATGCTTTTTCTATCTCCTCCCCAAGCAGCCAACTTGGGTATTAGAATCACCCGCCACGACTACAAAATCGGTCGAACGTATATTGTGAAGTAATCGGGACTGGTCCATGTTGGCCGGGTCTGTAGTATCAGGAGAGCTGCAATTCGTGAATTCACACACCAACAGGACGAACGATCAAGGACTTTTCAGTTACCTTCTTCTTACATGAACGGAGCCGTCTGAGTGAACTGCAGATAAATGACTGTCGACCAGGATTCAGTTTAACAGTGCTCGAAGAGATCGTGATACTACTTTAAACATGAGCACTCGAAACAGGATCATCCAGGACGCGGAGAGGGAGGCGGGAGGAGGAAGGTGCATTCGCACTTCGAAGGGTAAATATGGAAGTGGGGTCTAGTATATGCCTTTCAGAGGCTCAGGATATATCTATTTATAATGTCGTAGGAGCTCTAGCTAGGACGCCAAACTGTCCTATCTATTACAGAGTGTGAAAATTTAAGGCATCCGAGTGAAGTAAGCATTTAGGTTTTCAATTTATTCCATGTCTTTCCACTAGCATTGGGTTCAGACAAATCAAGCCAGTCACGGGACCTTCCATGGTCTCCACTTCAAAAGGAAGAAGGTTGTTAAGGTCTTTCATGGAAGGACGGAAGATGTTTGGCGTTTGCCTAAGCAGCAGAAGGTGCTTTGCTTTGGGAAATTCCGCTGAGTAGACGGCCTCGAAAGTTAACCTTGCAGTTTGAACGTGGCCCCAAAAGCCGTGAGAAAGCTTCTTCAGGTATTTTACACAAGATCTTATTATTGCTTCTCTTCCGGATTGTTTTTCTGGATGCATGGAATAAGCCTCCAAAGTTGGTTCCAACTGTTTGCCTCCTGGACTAGGTGAATATAGCGGGATGGAATCTTTTGGGCTAAGGGCTGCTCATCTTATTCAATTACGGTGAGCTCTCTCGTCATCGAAAGAGAGCTCTCAACGACACTACTCTTATGTCTATCTAGAGAAGTGTTTTAATAGGTAGACCGCTTCGCTCCGTCGTTGTTCCCTGGAATGTGTTCTCCAGGGGAAAGCGGTTAGCTGCGCGGAACCAGATGCAGTTCAAGGAACTGATTTCATAAAACCGGTCTTTGTCGAACATCTGCTGGTTGATCCAGCGGACATGATTGGGTGTTCGGCCTATGAAACTCATCCCGCTTGGTCATTCGGATCACAAAGGTGCGAAAACCATCAGACCATATCAAGATGGAGTCTCGTTGTGATAACTAAGCTGTTTCAATTACAGTAGTGATTCATGTGCTAGTTTTGAAAGATACGACATTTCTCAGGTCATCAATGTGAATAGAGGATGAAACAAGGTGAATGACGTAGTCGCCCAACGCTAGCTTTTGAAGTTTATTTACATGGGTAAAGGTGTGAGAAGTTCAACTCTGAGTTCCACTAATAACAAATCTTAGATATTTCACCGAATCAATCATGGTGTGTGCTTCTGAGCTGATGAACGACGGTTCATGTGAGCAGGCAGACTGGAAGGGAGGAGGCAGACATTCAAAACATTTAGATGTACTGAGATTGAAATCGGCTGACGCGGAAAAGTCGTAAATAGAAGACAAGATTTGGAAGAACGTTGGAAGTCACCATTGCTAGAAGTGGCCTGACGGAGGGCGATATCATCAGCATACTCAAATATGTGACAGGAGATACCAATTAATAGGCCAATGTTGTACGTAAGGAACGGATACGGTGAAAGAACATCCTGAAGGATGCCTGAGTTGTTAACCGACGGTTATGGAATTTCATCGCCCACTCGAATCCACTGAGTTCTGTTTGTAATATAGTTAGATAGCAATGTTTATAAAAGCCCGGGACGAATAAATAATTCCAGTTTATGTAGTACAAGAATCCGCGGAACAGATGTAAATGCAGAAAAAAGCCTAAGAAGTCAAAATATGCAGATTTTGTCGGCACACCTGAGGAATTACAAATATTGACAATAAGGGAGGGGCCTGTGTCCCAATTAGACTTGTTGGATTTTTAGGGAAACTGAAGAGCATCGCCAGGAAGGAAAACGCAGGCGTTTCATAAAATTGGGTTCCGCTAGTTAAAGACGGGAAGGCTTTGAAACAGTAGGGCGAAAGCGCTTGGAGAAAGTAGTATAAATGGCAGGTTTGGAGATGGAAACAACAATGGCTAGTCTCAAACAGTCAAGATTAGAGAACAAGCTTAACTGTGTTAACTAAAGAATGAAAACATTTGTCGGAGTCCAAGCATCGTGCATTAGCAGAGATTGTCATGGCCTACTCCTTCGTTAATTTAACTGTAAGTAGTAAATTAATCACCTCTTTTCTGGAAAGCGGAAGCTGGTACAGCGTCTCTCCGCGTAAATGCAGCTAGGCATTAGTAAAAGAACGGATGAAGGTGCTTCCGTGGAAAAAATTTCAGTTTTCTTTCTTTTCGCGCAGCAGTCAAATGCCTCGTCTTGCGGATTTTCTGGCGTTACAACTCAGAAGTCAATTAGTGAACCTCTTATCAGTATGCTTGATCTCAGCTTTTACTAGAGTAGAAATGTATCGGACTGACGAATTTTCATGGAATTTTCAAAAATGGTCTTTTTTTCTCGTTAGAAACTTCATTATTTGGGAAAAGATAATATCCATCTGAGGCGAATGTTTCCAGTTGGCAGAAAATATCATCGATCCCGCTGGGCAGCTCAGTGATAAACTTGACATTGTCATTTAAAAAGAATTTAAATGCGAAACACTACGTGTGTGAAGGTGTCTTCTGAAGAAAAATTGTACAGGCAAATTTTACTTTAGTTTGTTTCGTTGATTAATGGAAAGCAGATCGGGAATGAACTATGGGCAGTAGCGGAAGCATACATTGATCATTAGTTAAAATGGGCGAATGTAATTTCGAAAAAGAAAATAATTCAAGAATGCTGGTTATCACTTTGTCTAAATTGGAGATTCCGCTGGCAGCGGAAACGGACAGACATGTCAGTGGCATGCCGACTCCGGATTGAAATAGAGCAATGGAACAAAAACAGTAAAAAAGAAAGTATGAAGTTGATATATTGTGAATAATATAGTGTTAATGACACAGCGTTGTTGGTAGATGTAAGTTGATTGTAAAACTTGTCTTGAGAAAGACTACCCACGGTAGTCGAAACGTTGGCACATTGCATCTACCAACAACGTTGTGTTATTAACATTCTATCGCTCACAATTAGAACCAGTACATGGTGCATTGATTTCTCGATACACTCCTTACGTCATTTAGTCTTGATATATTGTGTTTTAATCTAAGCGGGGCTATGCGTACGTTTGCTATAATAGTATTGATCTGACGAGGAAACCTTGGAGGACGCGGAGTTGCCAGGATGTCAGTTCCTTTTAGAGAGTCCTTATAAGTGATAGACAGCAACGGTTAGATTATATGGTTAAGGCCTGTAAACGAAAGAATTGGCCACAGTCAATGTTCTGGATTATATGTATGCGTCTGTGTGATGGAGGGAGTAGGCGGAAGGGAGTAACTGAAATGCACACAGCAGAGCCATTCGAATTAGGGTCAATATTTAAAGTTCATCGTATATTTGATGAGTGTAGATTGAGACTTTTCACAGCCTCACTGAAATAATTCGGCTAACAGTAATAGCGATGTATGAAATTACTTTCAATTTACTTTGGCAGCGGGCGGACGGACCGTATCTTCCCTTCTGAAAGTTGCGTAATAGGAAGTAATGCAGGAGAAATCTAATCACCAGTACTAATTCTCAACAATTCACGGGAAAAAAACAGTTTCGTGAACGGGATTACTAAATCAAGTCCGCACCCGCTCCAAAGTGAGGCAAGAAACTGTCATATGGGATGTTACATAGGCATACATATCGGTCGGTAAACAGCCGTCAACAGAGGCTTCGGTGAGCTTACGTTTCGGATGCGGCCGATAGGCATCACTGTGACCATTTTACAAACATAATTGACTACTTTGAAATGTATTAGTAGTTACAAAGGGAATATATGAATGCAAAAATTCTCGTTACGCCTTGGGACCAAATTTCTGAAATGAGGTGCAGAATTGTTTTATTTGACCATTAGAATCACCAACCGCCACAATCGATTTATGGGCAACTAATTACCAGAAGGTGAATGATGCAACACTGATGAGGTGGAAAAGTGACTTTGGAGAAAGGTTATCCGTGATAACCGGAAGGTTGACAAATTGACCACTATTTCATTCACGCTGTTACTGAACAATTAAAGTTCATAGGAATTATAGATAATTCTTCTTAGCTGAATCACATGGATCGACGAAACTTCTGGAAATTCCCGGCCATTTGCCAGAGCCTGGTAACCAGCAAACCAAATAACTTCAGCTGTTTTCTTTTGTTCCCATCAATATTGCTTGATCATTTCATATTCGTATCGGAGGAGATTCTTCATATGGTCTGTAAAGAGACAAAAATGCATCAGTAGCACTTGCTGCACAGTTCATATGCTACACTTGATCTAATTAGGTTTTTATAAACTGCTGTATCGTTTGGAAGAGCCCTTTGAGCTGTTTGATAAAAATATGATTTGGCACAAATAGAGTCAAAGTGGATTTTTAGAACACACGAATCTCAGGGGGCAATCAACCTATGTGCCGGTTACTAAACTGACACGAAGCTTCTGGGCTACGCGCTGATGATGTCACTTTAGGCGATCAGAAAACACAGTTGCGAAACAAGCGCATAGATTCGCCGTTACGAAATTTGAAAGATGTCAACCTGAGTCAAAAGTTGTCTGTTGTTGAAACCATTGATAGTGCAGCAAAGCAGAGCACAACCCAAAGAAAGGTTTGCCACATTTTTCAGTCTTTTTGGACACTCATGACCGACGGTAATAATGTTTTGATCTCATACGTTATTGATTGTCGTTGGATCAAATAACCGTACAACTATCCTTTCTGAATAGTTTCATGATGATATTGATTTCTAAGTTCCATTTACTTTCACCTCTCACCCTTCCAATCCCCTTCCCTCTACCGTTTTCTCATGACGCTTGTGTTGTGCGCTCAGTTACACGCTCCAGTGCGTACTGCCAATCAACAATTTTACCGAGAAGATCTACGTCTTCCTATGGTTTTGGTTTGTCATACTCGGTGTGCTCACCACACTGAACACGTTCCAGTGGGCTTTGAATACGATTCTGCCGATGCGTCGAGTACACTATATTAAACAATACCTGAAAGCATTGAGGCTCATATCCAGCACCGAGGAACGAGACTGTGCTCGATTTGTGAATAACACGCTTGGCGCCGACGGGGTTTTCATTTTGCACGTGGTCTCGAAAATTGCCAGCGACCTGATAGCACTGGATGTGACAGCCACATTGTGGAAAAATTATCGACAAGCCAAAATAACTGGGACGGAGGAAGACGTGAATCGACTGTTAGAAACGGTCAATCGAGGCTCGTCGGTTGTGTGACATCACGTCGGACGTCAGGACACAAGGCAATAGTAGAACTACGATCGGGTAGAGTAGTGGGGCTGTTTGGATCGATAACTGAACAGACGTTTATGTGTGAGCAAGTAGGTTAGGGGTGGATGTGTATGTATACGTTTGTTTGTACGTGTGCGTGTGTGTATCTGTGTACAGTCACTTGATTAGCAGTAAATCTGAATGAATATCACCAGTGCTGTCACTTCCATTGAGTCTTTACACGGTTTTGAATCGTGCAGAAGGGGACCAGATCCATTGAACGAAACTCAATTATGTCTACACTTTCAGTATTTTTCAAGTTGCACACTACATAGGCGCACAGACACACGCACGGATGCACATAGACAAATCTGAGACTTCCGTGTCATCAGAACTGTGCTACTTATAATGCTTTCAGACAGTCTTTCGATCGAAAATACTCACTGCTAACAAGAGGACAGAGGAACACACACACACACACAAATACTAACGTGCACAATCAGATCGAGATGACTATTTTAATACACACCACAGGCTGTGTGATTTTACAAAAACCTTCGGTAGATTTCACTTTGATTCATCACCGACACTGTGAAATCTAACTATCGTTGGTTTCTTCGATCGATACCCAACCAGCACTACTCCTGACGTCCGCTACTTAATTTAGGCGAAATGCAAGTCACACGGCAAAACGAGAGTCGAATGGACGGACAGACCAACAGCCTAGAGTGTCGACAAGCATACTTATACATAAAGGTAACTTTAAAGATCACTTTTCACATGTGCATTGCAGTCTTTCTACGAAGAGTCTCATTTCCAGTCTAAATTCTTGATATTTGTGAAATTGCACCCCAACCCTTGGTATGTTGTGCATGCGCATCCGCGTGACAACAACAACTGGCTCTCTATTCAAATCAAATGATTCATCATTAAATCGCAATCGAAAGATCCTCTTGAATTTATCAACCGGACAGTATATAACCGAGCAATCCTCTCTAGCTTATTGTAATACTGATTATCGACGAAAACCATTATTAGTTATTTGAAAGATATTGTTTGATCATACGACAAATAGGTACATTCAGTCGACATGTTCTCACGGACTTACCCAGCCGAATGGACCAATCAGAATGCACGTACAACCCACACACCCACATCCATACACAACACATACACAGTACACGACCGTACACGTATGGAATCCCCTAAAAACCAGAGAATTACGCAGAAACAAACCACTACGTACATTCCGTCGGTTTCCTACAGTATCGATTTCCTCTTCTGTTTGTTTTCGGTTCCCTTTTTTTACGAAATCTATATTTTTTTTCTATATTTGACCTTCAGCTGTGCTCCATTCGCGACCCAGTTCACGAAGCGAAAAAAAACTATTGGGTCCAGCGATTATATAACAATAGTCTTCTTCATTTTGAAATTTATTTTCACAAGTGTTGCATTTTATCACGGCGTTTATGTTCGCGCCTATGTATGCATGCATGCACGCATGTGGGTGCACATGTGCATAGAAAAATCACATGCATTTCTGCGGAACAGTGTATGTGTCGGCGTGCCACAGAGGAAGAATGGTCAGTACAGAGGTCTATCAGCTATCTTTCTGCGGCGTCCGGCCTGGGTTTCTGACACCAATTCGTCAGAGAATACGAAACAATAAATCACAATGAAACTTGGATTCTGACGCATGTTTGAAAAGGAAATAAGACAGACACAGTCAGCGAGAGAGAGAGAGAGAGAAAGAGGAACAACAGTCCGTGCACGCACAAACACACCCACCCACACGCACAAACACACACGCACGAGCACAGATGTACACAAGCAGATATATTGTTTTAACCGATCGGGATAGTTTGGAAATGAATACTTTATCCAAAGTGACAATTATGACGAAATTACGAAGTGATTTGATAGTCGGCTGAATTCATTGAACTACCATTCTTCGTTAGTTCATGCTCTCACCCGTGGTTAACAAGACTCATGCTTCAGCAGACAGGCAGATTGAGACACAGATACAGTCACAAAGATCACACGAATGGCAGAAGTCCCAGTAGCGGGCTTCAAGTATCGGGTAGTGACGGCAAAACAGAAATCTTTCCCTGTTTCTTTGTACTTTTTACCCCATCCATCCAGCACCGATATTCACTCTCCACAGGTTTGCTTCTTCTGTGCGCGCTCACGACCAGGATTCCTAAGTATGAATCTATCGTGTGATTCTTCGAGTAATGAACACACACACGCACAAACACTTACACACAGACAATAATCCAAGCAAAAATGGAATTAGATGCACAGTGTTGTTGTTTCTTACCTAAATTCAAGAACTATCCACTCTCATCCGTGTACGCTTTTCCATTCCCTTTGTTCTTTCATGCATCCATCCTGCCGACCGAAATCGCTACCTCATTTTGTCGAACGTGATTACTCGACTATTTCGCACAACACAGCTGAATAGAATAATCCAAATCTGAGTGCCAAAACTGACGCAAACCGGATCCACTAAGTACTTTTTTCAGTAGGATTATCGATTTTCTGACCCTGAATGCCAGTTTTTTATTTCGTTGATCAAACGGGTAAGCTAACAGTCTGCTCTTCCTCTCTTCACATCGTCTTTGTTCTTCTTATTGAGTCAAACGACAAGTACCGGATGACAATAAAAACAATTTTATATTCTAAAAAATACTTACCCATCCTGCTTCTCTCCGTTTGCCCAACTGTATCCGCCTGGTAATGGGAAACATTTTTCGTATTTTCTGCTCTACAGACCAAGCATTATTTGGGCTTCCGCTTGATCAACGTCGGCAATCATTTTAACGCATTGGTCTCTACTTCTTTTTACGAATGTTCACGTGTACACATGCATGTAGGTATGCAGGTTTACGTGTTTGTATGTGTGTGTGTGTGTGTTAGTTTTATTTTGATCATTTACATCTAACACGGCACACGTTGCCTCGCCTCACCCTTGTTTGCCCAATTTCGGTATAATTCTGGTCTTTGTAACTCAACTAGCGCGTTCACTTTTTCTTTCACCGTATATGACACCGGCAAACACACGCACAGGCACTCTTGTGGCCACAATCATCGGCAGTTACCACAGGACATGGCGCTATTTTGATTCGCTGTCAAAGTCAGCGGTACATACATCTTTGTCCAACGAAAAACAACGTATTGCAGCACGGTTTGAATAGCTAGTCACCGAAGATGACTAGTCAAGTTGCTGGCTATAGACCGAAATCCGTTCGAAATCGGCCAATGATTGGGAAAGTCGTCGATGAATTAGATAGGCTTACCATCCTTTGTTTTCACGCTTGCTGCTAATAATATCAATATCGTTATCCTTAAAAGTTTATAACGAACTCCGTGATTATCACTATCATTATCAATGACAGCATCATTATCATCATCAATAAGAACGACAGCAACAATAGCAATCGTGGATACTACCAAGACCACTACTACTACTATGCAACAACAACAACAACTACTACTACTACTGCTACAAACTACTGCTATGACTGAGGCTTTTGCCTACAAAACTTGCATTTTTCCGTGATCCTGTTCCACGCCAAAATCAATCCTTTGACAAAAGACAAAAATGAGCTTCGTAATAACCAGTTCCAGTGCAGTGGAGATGGATGGTGCAGTCTGTTTTCTGTGGATACAGTGATCTTTTTTATTTAAGTCTTGCGAAAGATTTTTCACTACCATGACACACCACGGCGAAGACTGTAACGACGACAACCACCGCCGCGATATCACCAATTCATACAAAGAAGCCTGAATATCATTGTCCTATCGCTGCTACTGCTGTTACTACCACTACTACTACCACTACTACTACTACTACTACTACTACTGCTACTACTACTACCACTACTGCTACTACTACTACTGGTACTAATGGTACTGCTGTTTTTGCTGGCTGTCACTATCTTTGCCACCGTCTATGCTTATCACCTCTTGTGGAGGTCCATATATCGATTCCCCTTTTGTCTCCTTGTGAATACTTCGGTGCTGGATGAATGGACATGTGGTTCTGCCTTCTTCAACTCCTGATTCTCTTCCTATTTCTTGTTTCCTTCCTGCATCATCCAAACAACCGACTTGTTAGTCACCCACCTAATCTGCCTGTCTGCCAGCCTCTTCGCTCATGTGTCCAACTATCACTTCACTGCCTACGCATAGCATGCTCATGTTCGTCAATCTAAGCAATACATTTCAACTCTCTTAATCTCGAGTTCAACGGGACCACCAGCCAAGAACACACATGGACACATGCACATAGACTCACACATTTTAACAAAACACGCAAACTTTGTCCAAATTAATGCTACTATTGCGATGATGTCCGCAAGTTCTTATTTAACGTTACAGTCAACAATATTACTGAAGTTAGTATAAAACGAATTCAAATCACATTCATACAATCAGATGTCACTATTATTTATGTGCACACAGTAACTAACCCAGGACAACGGGAAATCTATTTGAATCCGTTTCATCCTGAGAATGAATCACTGGTTGATCAGTAAACAAGTCATATGCGTTAACACCTATTTCATATCTATCCGCGATGGGACACCGCATCATCAGAAGTGGAAGAAATCAAAAGCTACTCGCAGTACTATCTTTAATCATGCGAGCGTATATATATATAAATATACATATGAATATAAAAACACGTACGGTCGTGCATATGTGCACACGCACAGGCACAACCACAAGCGCGCACACACGCACTCACGCACAAAACAGTAGAAAATCGCCACTGAAACAGCACACAAAATGCACCGGACGGGACAGATCCAAACAACTCGTGTTCCCCTCCGACTGATTCACTAGTTCCCGGAAAATCAATGCTCTTCTTCCTTCTCGCCGAATTATTCACTGTTCTCCGACGACCTTATTTGTTTCACTCCAGATAGATATCTAAAATTTTCAATCTCTTCAATCGGTTCTTCTCAGTCGATCACTCATTTGACTAACTAATACAGCGCCAAATTTTGTCGAGGTTCCGTGTTTTTCGTCAATAACTAACATGAACTGAGAATGAAAGCGCGCCGCTCCACCATCGACGATAACATTGGGGATACACCCTCGTTTGCGCTTCCTTCATTAGTATCGCGAGAATGATCCGTAGCATATGAACAACACCGCAACCAACAACAGCAACAAACAACAACAGTCACAACATTCAAAACCACGGAATAGGAATGAGAAAAATTCGACAGATTTGTTATTTTCTTGGAAAAATTCAAGTGAAGAAATGTTCACGACTAAGTAATGTGCTGAGGTGAACATATCCACTTTCCGTCATGCGACTAACAAACCTATTGCTTGGTCAATAAAACCGCGATCCGTGGATAGAATTCAGCCTTGCGTATTACCTCAGGTGACATGCTGCGCGAAATTCCAATTCAATGCTCACTATTCATGTGACATGCAACTTTCCGGGGACCATGCGACCAATCCAACGGACGCCTTTCCCCCGGTCGGTTCTATTCAAAACCAAGCTGTTTTCAAACGAGAAAGACCAGTAGCTGAAATATACGCTCATATTGAAAAGTTGAATTGCTTTCACATCACATTAGTGACGCAAATGCACACATATAAACAAGAGAGTTCTGTGGACAAAAATTCTCGGCACTTCTTGTTCTTCTTTTCCATCAACCTAACTTATCTTCTTCGCTTTTTCTATATCTACGTTGTCATGTCAAACGAACTTCAAAGAAATTTACCGGAACCGATTGATTTTGAATTCAATTAAATTAAACGATTCATTCATCCCAAAACAGTCAAAACTAGGCTAATGGTATTCATTAACATATTTTCACACACACACACACATGCACACATAAGAAAAACTACAAACAGAAAGCCTCAATGAGGCACAACAACACACGACCCGACGGAATGAAGCAACACAAAACGAAATAACCCATTTGATCCGCAATAAAACTTCACACAACAAAACCACACGAGAAAAATTATGGTTGAAAAAGTTTTGCTCTCTTTCGTTTTAGCAATTGTCGTGTATTATATTGTACATAAATTCTAGTTTATTGCTCAAATGAATGGATTTATTTAATGAACTTGGTCACGTTTTCACTCATTTGTTTCCCCCAACCGCATCATCCTCGATATTATTGGTGTTAGCCGAATAGTCTGGAACACTATCACCATCAAGCCGAGCACTGTAACCCTAAACCGACTTTTTTTTTTAGAATGATCCTTTCATTGGAATGCGCCATTAGAAACATCGTCAACACCATTATTGACTATCATCCTCACCAGTATCTTCATCAGCATCATCCTGACCACCAGCCAAAGCATCATCATCATCATCATCATCACCGCTATTCGAATAATCATCCAAATTATCATCATCGTCGCTGTTGTCATGACTACCATCAAAGGCAGCACCATTACCAAGAGGATATACGTCGACCTTGGGTGTTTATGTTTTCTTTTTTTGTAGGATGCAGTTTTTATCACTCGATTCCTAGAGTTGATTAAGAGCAGTGCACGAAACCGATAACTGGAACGCCTGACTTATACATTTTACCAGTTCTCTGATGATGTTCACTGCATGCTGGCTAAGTAGGCCGTGCACTCGGTATTCTTCCCCTTCTATGCGTGTTTGTCTCATCAGGTTGCATGGTGGGAATAAATGGAGTGTCGTGAAATTTTCATAACTGTTTCAGTTTTTATTCTTACAATTCTTACAATTGTTTTGTGGCGTAATGCTTAGTAACTGGTGTATAACATAAGTACATATATATTTGTATGTATATATAATTGGGTTCCTCCGGACTGATCTCCCCAACTCATGTTACATGATTAAACATGTCCGACTAACGGAACATGTAAGCTAGTTTACTTAACATGAGGTCATTTAGAAATAACTTAGTTCAATTCTGTTATATTTCAAAATGACACTATATATATGTATAATTATACTTTGATGATAATATCGTCTCTCATTGCATAAGTCGTCAACGTTCGACTTACTGGGTGAGTTCACTGGTATGGAGACTACAGATGTATCCGCATGGCCTAAGTCAGTTACGACTACGGGGCAGTATGTAGGACAACTTCAGAGAAGTACGACACAGTCGGTATAACTGCAGTCTGGGGTGGATGACGATCGCTGTTGAGATTGAGCTGTGTGCAAAAGGTAATCTGTGGGTCTCTTCCAACAACGACAGTGGTTTCCTGCTTGCTCCACTTATGATGGCATGATGCCGAGTTGGCTATGCTCGTGCGTTGTAAATCATTCGCACTGCCAATGTTCTGTGGAGCGGATTTGCCAGGCATTCTATTGCAAGTTCGGCAAATGAATGCGTCTGAGTGCGTGATAAGTAGAATATTTTGAAACTCAAGACTGATTTGATGTTCACTGTAGCTTCAACTCGTGACAGGTCGGACAGCAGTAGCTTCTAGGCTCCCTATTCTGCCAGATCTGGACAAGACACAGGCAATGATGGTGAACGCACAAGACATTCGTTTACTAGTCAAAGTTCTTATATATATATATTATATATATGTATATTATATATAATATTTGGTTTCCTATAAGCAACACTGACCGATCGTATATTCTGCTGGTCAGTTTGGCCCATCTTTTTTAATTGGAGTTTTCGCACAGCTTATCGATTCACACAACCAGTGGGATGTCACCGCATTTGAGTTGATTTTTGGCCTGGGTAATGGTTGTTGTAAGTCAGCATCCTTTCAGGGAACGTGACTGGCCAACTAATGATTAGTCGGAACATAGTGTGTCGATTGACAGCAGCCATTTATCATTCAATTTACTTCATAGAATAACAACAAAAGTGGATCTGTAGGAAAGTAGTGTATGGTGCTTGAATAAATGCCAAATAACAAATAAATTGCTTCAAGGACCAAGAATTTATGAGCCTTACTATGTGAACACACACCAACCCATTGCTACATATGACCGGATACAATAATTGACTAATGTCAGTTCCTTGCTGATCTCGAATGGTCTAGAGGGAATCTGAACAGAACAAAGAAACATTTCACTGCTTAACCTGTTCACTTCTTCATAGTCATTCAGTGGCCGTTATAGTTTAATCAATCCTGTGAATAAAGGAATGAGTGATCGTTTTGACGGTTGATGAACCTATCGCGGCGTCTGATTAGAAACTTTTCTAGCCTATCGCACGAACTTAGTATCAAATAAGATGTACGCAAATCTGCTGATTTTTATTCGGACCGCGTGAGACTAGGGAGAGATGTAATTCTTTGAAAGCGAGGGTGATAACAGTGGCAATGTCCGTAGCAATACTAGTATTAGTATTAGTATTAGTATTAGTATTAGTATTAGTATTAGTATTAGTATTAGCATTAGTAGTAATAGTAGTAGTAGTAGTAGTGGTAGTAGTAGTAGTAGTAATAGTAGTAGTATTGTAACATGCTCCAAGCGGAATTAACACAATTAGTTTCTAGATGTTAGACTACAGACTGTCTGTAGCAATGATGCATTGAAATTACCTTAGTATGATACCGAACAGAGTGGCTTTGTCAGCGTGTTGAGTATTCTGAAACAACACATTTGATAGCGGAGGTGAAGGTAATGGATGAAAATTGGTAGGTTAAACCGAGGTACCAACACGCGTGGGCAAAATGTTTCACGAGATATTTAGTTGACACATGGCCCGTTTGTTGTGTAAACAGTTTAGGATTTGCAAATCCACAGCGACTGTCGTCACCTCCCGCATGTCACCATTCAAAACCGGGATTGATACGCCTATGAGGAAATTGTGACAGGGGAGAATCTGTTGACGTGTAACAACGATGGTAAACACACATAGTTTGGATGGGTAAACTGTTCTGGATGGGTGAAGGAATGTATGATCATTCGACAGCAGTGTCAACATTGACTATTTGCTTGTTGACATTTCGAAATAGCCCAGGAAGAGGATGAACATATGGAAACGTGCTGGTCTTTTTATTCACACCAACCTCGTCTTGTCTAGAGATCACTTGTTTACGGAAGTAATGCCCGGGCGTAAGGTTAACTTCCACGACAACATAGTTCGATATTTAATAAAATGATCCGAGGTACATACACGCTGAACTAAACGACGGTAATGACTTTGAGTAAGATCGTGCTGATGATAATGATGACGATTCGGACTATGGTAGACGTACTGGCACTGAAAACCGATCCAATTGCACAAAGTGAATCCGTTTATGCACAGAATGTGCAAAAGCAATGACCCTTTTCGACAACGGATGTCTAGCCGGTATAGTCCACGGGAACAACAGCTGCAAGGCAGATATTACACGGGAGCGGTAATCCTATGCGGACAATCTGTTCGGACGAATGCCAGCCAAGTTGGCCGAGAGTCCTGAGTAGTTCAAACTTAATCACCCCAAGAAGTCACAATTGTGTGCGTATTCACTACGATTGGTTATCTGTCAAGTACATACTGGTCTTCAAGACGATTTAACTGCTGTGCTAAAAGACAACAAAAAGAAAAACAGGGACAATACAAATAAAACATGAATCATTATTATGAGATGATTATGGCCTTGATGACTACAATGATTCGGACTGGGATGATAAGAATACTAATGGCACTTATTATTATTGGTATTTTTATCCCGCTAATGCTAGTGCTGTGTATGTTGTTTCAGGCGGTGTTAGTAGTACCACCAACCAGAAGTTTACTTCTATTTCATTGATGTTCTCTAAGCGGTAAAATAAACTAATTGTTACTCTGAGGGACATTCTATTCTCTGTCAGTGAGATCTACCGGTCACAATGTGATGTTCTGTCAGAATTTCACACTTCGGTCTTGTGAAAGCTATAGCCTTAAGCCTATCCGACATCAAACAAAGACCAGAGCCTAGTCTAAAATACAGTGGCTGTCACAGTGTAATGGGCAATTGATACGAGGTAAAAAATTTCCATGAATGCAAAGGAATTATAAACAGTTAATGAATTAGAAGTGGGAACTGAAAGCACACTGTTTGATTGGCTATTGTGCTGCTGTGATTTTGAATCAGTCAAAAATAGGGGTCAGTTGTCAGTCCCTATTGAGCTTTTGAATGTGGTCTGCAAGTCAGATCACCTGAATTATTCTCCCTTGTACCCTTCAATCTCACTTAACCATTACCTAATCTCCATGGCAAATGCCAAGTCTGTGGTCATAAAGAGTCCGTTTGCCATGCGACGCAGAAACTGCTTTTGATAGCTTATACGATACATTCAGACTTGTAGCTTCATTAGAACACAGAGCATTGTCGTGTTGTTCAATGGGTGACAGGCAATTTTTCAAGCTAGTTGCTGAAATTCATATCTACGGCAAGAATGTTGATTTAGATTGCTGAGTTAAAATCACTCGTGTGTTGCCGTTGTACGATCTCTAAACGGTGACTCAACGATTTCACAGTAACAGGCCACACAGAGTTAGTGCATCTCACAGTACGCATCCACAAATATTCCGATGCAAAATGGATCAGACTTAAAGCCTATGCAGATCAGATCCAAATAAGATCATCAGATAGAATTCCCGAATAATCATCACATCATTCCGTAACAAAGTGAGAACTGATTCTGCCGTTTTTGAATGATTTAGCATAACTCAGTGACAGTATTAGCTTAACTTTTAGGTTAGTGCTAGGTTGCCTAAAATTCGATTTTCCCTCAACCGGGGCTTAATAATCATTTCTGCATCGATTCTAGCGGAATTGCAATGTAGCACTGTTCTTGCATTCCAGCTCAAACATTGTAACCGGACAATCACAGACCAATTCTGCCTACTGACAAGAATGGCAGTAGGCATTGATTAAATACTGTAAATCACTCGATTCGATGAATTACGCAGCACCTTTAGGTGAATAAGCCACGGTAATGGTTAAGTTTGTACGAACTTGCTGATACATTTGGCTTTCTGTACAGTGCAGCATATAAGAAAATGAAATTAGCGCTTCCTAGAAATAAATTGGTCACCTAATGGGGAATGAATATCTTAACTAAGCCGTGCGGAGTCTATCGCCTTCGTCACAGTGTTTGATTAGGAACGTGTCAGCCGTCATTAGTTGTTTGTGCACCAGAAAGAATTGCTCTTCAGATATTGTCTCACACTCTATAAGCTCTCATCAAACGAATGTGCGTATGATTCCAATTCGGTGTTACTTAAACCCGGTGAATTAACGTGGTGTGACCAGGAGGAAAGATACGTGCATGCGTCAAGAAAGTTAAACATCCGAGGAACGCATCACACAAGGGTTAGCAATAAAAGCACCCAGGAGTATTGCGTGCACATAGCAACGCATGTGTAATAATGGCAAAATTATTTTGGACTCGTGAAAGTTAAATGCAAAAATGGAAACTACATGAAACTTATAGAAGCACAATACAGATCCAACTATTTAGCCGATATGAGTCAAGGGCAAACCGCATGACACGTCTAAAACTTGGTTGATTTGGCCAATTCGGGGGATCTATATGTGCTTGGACGGAGCCTAGCTTCAGTATGCAACAATAGGGACAAAACAGTGAGATGAAAACGTACTTATTTGCACGGTTTTCAATGACGATGAAATTCCCCACTCGGAATATCATCGTCACCCCTTATTTTAACGATGCTAATCTGAGGTTTAATAAAACATAAAAAACAAGTATACTATCAAGATCTCAAGTAATGCGGCTGCAACCTCAAGAGAAGTTTACCCAACTCTTTTGAATCGATTATTAACTCCAGTGAAACTAACGGTACGGATGCAATTTAGAAAATCTACTTGTCTGGCAGATCCCACAGTGGCTATTTAGATTGTCTGAACATTCATGGTATTGTTTGACTCTGCGATCAGTTCAAAGACGCCGCTCAGAATCCAAATGAGTTTTTGCAGAAGCAAATTCGGAAAATCATATTTGCATTGTTTATTGTGAACAACGGTTAACAAGTGATCAGAAAAAATACACACCATTGGAAAGGCAATCAACCGTTGGAATGTCACATGCAGACTAACCTTGCTGTAGTTAGAAGGCCAACAAAGTTGCCGCATTTTGACCATTATATCAGAGGTCCTAAGATCTTTGGTGTGGTCTCTTAGCCCGTTCGACGGAGCACATTGGCGTCCATACGTGGGTTTAAAGCTCGCCCCGACTAGGGGTTTTGCACAATGGATTAGAGGCACGAAAACGCCTGATGGAAATGCACAGCCTGATCCATGTACGTAAGTGGTATTATGATAGGTCATAACAGTGAGCGCAAAGTGATGATGGCAAGTACTCCGACTAGCTGAAGACCAAAAAAGATCCTGATGGAAGTTGATAAAATCCGAATTCGAAGGTGTATCAGAGGTGATCTCACCTCCCACACAGCCGTAAATTTTACTTAGCTCATCGTTTTTGTAATTTGTCCAGCTATTACGGGTAAGAAACACTCAACTTCCGGTAGTTAATACTATAGAAGGGTGCGAAATGGAAGTTAGACCGAACGGAAGTTGTCAAAGCAACGCTTCGACGGATTATTATATGTGGTGATTGGATGCAGAGAAGTGGACGAATGTGTCTGAGTGAAGAGAATAGTAACGAGCAGATAGGCGACTGATTATCGGACAGGTGAGGAACGAGAGGTGACTAGACCTTTATTGCTTGAAGTAGACGGTAAAGTGTCGCGATACCAAGTATTTATAAATCCCTACTTCATAACTGTGCATATGTGCAGAATATGCGGATTTCTCGTCGGTTAATTATTGTCAACACAGGGCTTGCCACGACGCCGTGGGAATGAAAGCTGTCACCTTGATGCTGACATACTGACCGAAAAGATTTTCGACCCGTCGGCATATGTTGGATCAACTGCGAACAACACTTTTGCACTCCATAAGGCGGGAGGAGTTAAGTTGCTCAACTTGAAATCCATTGGAAAGTTATTGAGTTCAGCTTTCTAATAACTTTGGCAAAATAGAGAGACTCAAAACCTCAGATTTAGCGAACCCCGAATACCTCGAAATCAATCATGCATCCTCAAGAATAACTGAGAAGGACACAACATTAAAAGTCGTTTCGCACTTGATCATACGCATAATAGATTTCCTTGTCATTATTGTGTCGAAGTGCGACTTGGTGTGATCGTGATGTCGTCCACCCACACATCCATGTACGGATGTCCAGTCAGACTAACACCTACTTCCTGTGTGTAAGGCAATCTTTATAAAACTATTAAATAAACGGAACTTTGGGAGCAAAGGTGACCCTGACTTCCTCAACGGTCAATATTGTGGCCGGCAAGAGTTCACGTTTCAACTAGGCGTACAGGAAAAAGAAGTTATGACCACACTGAGTCTGAATGGGGCTACTAACAGGGACCGTGGAAACCAGAAACTCCTGAGTGAAGACGGCTAAGGTGATTTTACCACATTCTTTAATCTCACTACGATGTTTTTTGAAAGAGTTACATGATTTTGTCATACTTTTCTGGCAAACTGGAAAAGTTGAAGTTGAAAAGCACAAATCAGTGGGGAAAAGGTTTGCGCTATGATTATTCCGCTTTCAATATTATCAAAAAATTTTGAATGAACTTCAAAGGAAACCCTGATGCATGCCGTTCTATTCTAAGTCGAAAATTGAGGCGAACTAATAGATATCCGCTTCGAATAAGACTTTCTGAAAGAGGCAAAAGGGACAAGATTTAAATGATCATAAATTTAGCAACATTGATAATTCTTCTACTACAATTGACATCTGATGAAATATATCCATCAGTTATTGCTCGTTCGCTATTTCTCTCTGATCAGGGTTTCAGTCAAGATATTCTATTATCGTAAATATATCATGTGGTTATTTTATTTTCACTCACTGTTGGCTTTCTCGTGCCAACCAAGTCATTTTGATTCAAACAATATTTTTATTATTCAACCAAACTACTCATGAATAGTTAATGCTCAGATGGCTAAATAGACCGGGTCTAAGCCATGGTGTTTACGGAAAAATGCATCAGAGGAAACATTTTCGCCCACCGTTACTCCGTTCTAGCGGAACTAGCAGGACATCGACAATAGCTTATACAATGATTCGGTTAATTTAATAACAAAGCGGTGCGGAAGTAGCTGCTGTTTGTGAATTACTGTTCCAACTGAATGCTGTTTAGTGTATGAATTGAGTGCGAATGACCGTTGTCGTCTGCTTCCGACTAGGCGCCTTAAAGAATAGGTGAGGCTGGCATAATCCTAATCCACGGGCCGTTTACAAGAACTTTTAACTCTCAGTTGTCACGTACATTGTATTTCATTATGGTCGTCACGGGACCATGGTTTTCGGGTTTACAAACCTAAATAAATATGTGGGGAACGGCGGTTACTCATTTCAGCCATCGAAAGGTATGAGATATAAAAATACTGCTGTTCGAATTAGAAACTTAAAAGTTACATTTGAAGATGAATGGACTACGATTTTTTCAGTTCAGCATTACAGGTAATTTTAGTAGTTTGGTTTGTTATTTAAAATGGAGACAATAGCTGAAAGCTTCGATTTTATGTCCAACGTAATTCAGTCCATAGATCGATTGAACCGTCCATCAGTCAATTGAACCGTCCATCAGTCGATCAAAAATCAGACTGTTGCATAGCTATCTGCTCACTAAGTCAGCTGAATGTGTGAACTCAGGTAAAATTTCAGTTGGCCTACTTTAAAAGCTGCTTGCGGTTTTTCACTTTTGATTCCCTTTCTCCTGGCCAGAGCAATTTACTAAATCCTTTACTCAAAAAGGACTTAATAAACCTACAAGAGAGTAGGTCTTTAGCCTGAGTTAGGTAAAATCGCATCAGGATATAGCCGTTTGCATAATTTTAGCATGACCTCGAATTCGTCCTTTTTGAAAGATAGTCACTAGCAGACGGAAATTAACCCTGTCCACCTGACACTAATCTCTGTGACCTTTGGATGGGCATATACTTGAGGACTTGCTGGTGTTTTTTTAACGATCAGTTATGCCAGAGGTAGAACTCGGTCACGAAGCAAAACACATTGGCACGGCACTGGCGAAAGGCTGTTACGGATTTCGAGTACACAGTCTCTCACACAAACCCGGCCTTCGGTGTGCGCAGATTCGGACAAAAAGCTTGCCTCTTTTCGTTCAAAGAATATTGAGAATAAACAAAAGGAGGTTCAAAGGAAGGGGGCGAGTCCTTGTCGGAGCCAGTTTAGAGAGTCTCGTTTGATCTTCTTCCCGTTCAGTCTCTAGTACGGTAATAACCAAACTTCGGGGAATAACGCAAAGTTCCTCGTTGGACCAATTTCAAGCCGCTTGATCAAATTAATTCGGATCGTGTATTCTTCACTATCAGTTATACAAGTTGCGAATTTCAGCGAAAGTTTCTTTCATCTATTTATCATCTCCAGGTTAGCAATGGATGTTTGCTTCCTTTCGCAAAGCGCTGAAGTGGAGAGGTTGTGGAAGGAAGTTGAGGAAATTAGGTGGCTAAAAATTCGCTAGAGGATATAGTGCATTGCTCAACGAAATCACAAACGACAGTCAAGTTATTACAAAAGAGACCGGAGACTATATGCAGTGTGCGAACAAGCTCAATTCGAAATACGCTGTCTCGCGATTGCGTTCGAGTAACATACTTCCGGCTTGATTGTTTGCTTTCGAGACAAGGTGCGGACAAGTTAGGGTTAGATCTTGTAACAAGCTGTCATCAGACAGATGCCCACAACTGCGTCATCAGAAGGGAAATATGTTGTGTAGATTAGGGTTTTCTAGTCCATAAGAAAATTTCATTTGGGAAGGTAGCAAAATTGGGCACAATATGCATGCACAAAATGCTGATAACCGACACGTTGTAGGTCCTAACCCCAAATCCTAACAAAACCTTGGGAAGTTCCGTCAATGGTAAAAGAACTGAACAAAAACGGAACACGCCGTTCAATTTGATATGAAATTTTGAATATGAATGTGAATGGTGGACTGACTGTTGGATGAAGCCCAACAAAGTGAAGGTGTGCCATCATGACAGACAGGACTTAGGGACAGTCAATGAACCATTATGGTCATTGATTACAAATGGTTTTGTTGATATCACTCCTGATCTAGCGAGAGGTGACATCCTTAGTCTACTCGGTGATCAGTGATACCTTAGAGCCATCTGTTCCTATCATAAATAGAGATTTCTTTTTCAGACGGTATCAGTGGCGCGTATTTCCGGTGAAGAACGGTTTCATTTAAATCCGGAACTTTCAGCTGCTGAGTTGTATTTTCGGTAAACTTTTTTGATTTGTTGATTTCTCCTGGGTTATTCACAATAAATTTCAACAAGATCAAATCGTCTGGGTACAGAGTTTGACGCAATTAGATACTCCGACATTATTTAACGGATAATCACAGAGCAGACCCCAAAATGTCAAGTTACAATAGAACAAATAGAGAACTGAAAGAAGGCAAACCTGGCTCTTGGGTCTCAACTTCTAACCCTAAGGCAAGGTTAAGGTTTGTGGGCAACTTTCCTAACACCCACGCTCTTGGATAAATTCTGACAACTTCATTGTTAGGTCTAAAATACCTGTCCTAACTACTTTCAATTCTTCGTAGTATTCGTAAAATATGGTGGGAAAATTTTTCCAATAACTCATGTTCGGAATAAAATATTGGGTCCCAGAGTTCGGTCTTTAGAATCAGCAGAATAGATTAAGGTTACTGTACACGTTTTGCGCAAGCTCACAGATGACTACCTTGTTGTACGCTGTTGTCCGAAGCGGATAATTATTGAACAGTGGGTCGAAGTGGTCCGTCGATGACACGACAAAAATACGAGGACTTTCACACTCACACTATCTCGTGTAGGTGCAGTTAGAATACCGTATGGGGGTCTACGAGATCCCTCAAGGAATCCTTGGCGATAGCCAGTGACATCGGTTAATTCGTCAATCGGTAGAGTTCTTACAATCTAAAACTTTCTTCTTCTTCTTCTTCTTCTTCTTCTTTTTCTTCTTCTTCTGTTTAGTTGTTTATGTTTTTACTTTTCAGTCCATCTTTTACTATTCCTCGTTCTTGTTTTTTCTTTTAGAGCGGTCACTGCTGTGAAGTATCAATCAAAGCGAGAGCAAGTTGGTGGAAGGTTGATGGTCGTACCAACTGAAGTGAAATGGCAATTCTAACTTCCTTCCAGGGAAAATAGATTTTGAGTTAAAATAAGGTGCTTGATAATGTAACGACCGATTTGCAGGTTTGGCGATTAGATATTCCGGCACGGTCTTTTTACCTCTTCATTTTAAAGATATTTTACCAAAAACTGGCGATAGCCTGTGCCGAGATTCACCCTTTATGGAAACCGGTTAGAAGTCTTTGGTGGTTTTCGATACTTCGGTAGCTTGTTGTCAAATAAAGTTGCTACTAGGAATAATTTAGGAAGCCAAATTACCGTTTGGGAACTCGCAAGACCTGTGGCTTCGCTGCGAACTCCGGTTTCCTGTAAGGGGACGACGTTTAACGCCACGGTTCATGGCATTCTTAAGCGACGTTTCAAGGTCTAGGCTGTCCACATTAAGGTTAGTCAACGACCTTCTGTATGCGGTCAGTGAGCAGTGACGAGGTTCCTCTTCTGGAGGGCGATGGCAGTGGCTGCCTGGTCAAACTAGTTTTTCTGCATCACGCTAATGGTTTGGACACCTTTTGCATGTATATAATCGTCGTCTGTCAATCTGTCCACATGTTTTGTCCATTCTTTGGAAAATTGGGACAAAATACGTAAGTGATCAGGTTATGATTTGATTCGGAGGCATAAACAAGTTAGGTTGGTCATTGACTTCGATTGGTACACCCAGTCGTTTCCTTTTGGGCGAATGTGTCTCCGAATAGCAGTTGGTAGTATAAAAGTGTACGCAAAACCCAAGCACTAATTGAAACACAATCCTGTGTAGAATATCGAGAATTGCACGACAAAAATGGGAAATTTGATTATTGTATTTGTTGTAAGAAGGCTTACTCGAATATCACTCAGTTTATTCAATGACTCGTCTGCCTTCGATATATATATATAGAGAGAAACTGTCATTAGTATCTGAATGATTGAACAAAATTTCCCCGGAAGTGTACGACCGGTTTCGTACGCGTACTCCGTAATCTCTCGTCCACACATGCTTATCCTTGTACGATCCAAACTAGTGTCTCACCACAATCTAATTTGTAGCGTCAGAAGTGTGCATGGAAGCTCTTCGGTGAAAAGTGTACAGAAGAACCTCTACTGTGATTCTTTGATAACTGTTATTCAGTTAGGCTTAGCCAACCTTAGGAACGAGGGCAGAATGTCACCAAAATGGATATCAGTTGCAAGTAGTATCTGGATACGTATGCAAATATATAATCGCATAAAAAAATAAATACTTGAATTTGTGTTCCGTTTATTCATCGGGAATTGGCAAATCGTTTCAGTAATTATTTATGAGATTTGATGCTATATAGCCAGCAGATAGGCTAAAAACTCAGCTGATATCCCATTTAGCTGTCCTCTGTATATCTCAACCATGACGCATTACGAGCTAGCTGGGAAGAACAAAAATATTTAAACGCAACTTGACGCATGCATTCCTAAAAACCCAGCAACGATAAACATTGGAATTCGATAGGTCAGCCACTATACTTCAGTAAGTTTTTATTTCATTTGGTCGTGGATCTTGTCTCCAATTTCGGAAGGTTAGTTTTGCCTGACTGACGAAAATATGCCGACGAATGATCATGTGACACTTAAACGGACTTGTCATCCATTCACTCTCCTAACCATTCAAGTGAGATTTCAGTGAGAAACTAATAAGGGAGTACACAAACATGAAAATTGTTGAGTAGGAGAGTACCTGGTACGCATACTTGACGAGTGACAAAAGTTGCGGAATTTTTCACCTATCAGTATGCGATACATAACCCTGGGAAGTTAGTTGTGGTTTCCAGCAACCTTAGTATACATTTTGTTCACTACCCACCGGTTAGGTAGCTCACTTAATTAACAAGTCACAATGTCGAAACTCAGCTGACGGTATTTTTATTTTTAAACCATACCCTAGATCCAAGTATGTTTACGCTCAAATATCATTAAACTGGAAGAGAATCACTCTAATCAGGGTAACACGCTTACCAACTCATGAGAGAGTAAAACATGGGGCCTTTTTCGGAACGGCTGCTGTTATCTTATGCCGTGTGCTTTCTTGAAATCAAGGGAATATCCCTGACACCATGATGACAAAATTTCTCTCATATATAGTGAACACTTTTTGGTCCTCATTTTATTCGTCTAAGGATAGACAATTTGGAAAGGATTAAGAAAGCGGGACAACTTTTTTCCAAAGAAGCTCATTCTAGGAAAGCCTACTTTGTAAATGTTCTGCTGGTCGCCACATGCCGTACATCAATCATCAGAGTTAACGCGTCGCCAAACCATGACGCTCAGGGTATTCCGTTAGTGCTTAGGATACAATTATGTTCCGTTTTATCTACGGTCCATAACCACTGACACTTCGAGCGTTCAGATGTTGTTGAACTGTATCCCGTAGTGGTTAATGATGTATGCATAATAATCTGCCTCAGGACTAAGAAAATTAATTTCTGTCGTAAAATGTCTATAGAAATATCAGCAACTCTGCGATTGCTTTCAGATGTGACTGATTTCCCACATGCAAAGCACATGCTGTCGGCACAATTTACCCGTTCAAAATTATGTAAACTGGGGCCTTTTTTAGTTAAAAAATCTGGATATGCTTGGACACAAGAAAAGTGAAACCGACTGAGTTTTTTCCAATCGGTTCATTATCCCTGTGACACGAAAAGATTTCACTGTCTCGCATTTACTGCTTCACGGTCCCAATAACGATAGTTGGCAACAACGATGCAGCACTCTCAAACAACCTCAAGAACAAATCAGCTTCGAAGTAAATCACGGTAATTTCTAAATGCCAATTATTCTGTTCATAATCAGTCACGATTACTAGACCACAGTTAACCTAAAATATCTCAGTTAATAAATGATTAACTTCAGTTTACAAATGCAAGGAACGTTGTGCGTAGAATATTCAATAAAACAGGATCTACCACCTATGCATGTAAATTAGAATAAAGCGGAAAACCTTTACAAAAACGCTTCTGAAATGCTCACGCTCCAGAAAGTTTTTATTTTTCGTGTTCAGATCCGTTTACCTAGACAATGAGGGTCATCCTTGTTTAACTGGTATGACTGCACTCTAAAGCCAGATACAATCGAGGAAAATTGTTGATAAATCCAAGAAATTCGCTGATTTCTGTTTTTGCTTTATAAGTGCTAGAACCATCATGACACAAACGGAGAAAGCTTTCGAGTACAAAACAATCTGCCCCACCTGCATAAATATCGCCAAGATGGAATTAGTCGATGCACAGAAATCCGAAGAATAACACTTAGATTTGTTGACTACCGGTGCAGTTGCTGGTTCAGTTGTACACTGTGACTGAGAACCCACTCTTTTGATAAACGTATATATATATATATATATATATATATATGCAAACTTCACAGATTTCTTGCCAGCAGCCGAGCAATGACAACATGATAAATTATTCAACACAGTGCAGTCGTTCACACGTTCCTAGCAGAGATTTGTCCGTTGCCGGAAAAACGGAAAGGAAATTCGAGAATTAGATTGCCTGATTAGGTTCTGGTTTGAGATAAAATTAGATATTTTGAAAAGGTGATTAGGTGGACTGGAAAGGCCAGTAATGCACGGAACTATGTGCAATAATCGAGGAGTGGGTGTGACGATATATTGGGTTCGCAAAAAGAGGGATTTTCCGCAACAAAGAAACACCGAATAATTGAAGACATGGAAAGCAATAAAACAAATATCCATGGGCAAAGCAAATCTCGGGAAATCCACCAATCATTCAGTAAGTAACACACTAACGTCAGTTAGTGTGTTAGTGTTAGTTAGTTAGTCATTCACTCACGAGAGTCAAACACTTAGTCAATCTTTTAGTCAACCACTTATTCAAGCAATCCTTCAGCTCAATCTGTTTTCAGCTAGTCTGTTATCTATTTGGTAGTGGCGTCTATCGAACTAACTCCCAGTTTGTCCGTTTGTCTGTCTGTTTGTCTCCTTGGTAAGACTTCCCTCCTTTTGTTCGTCCCTGAAACAGTTAGTCAATCAATCTACAAGTTTTTCTGTTTGTGATTTATTGTGTTTGATTGCCTGACATGTCCACATCTGTCGTCGTCATCCTTCCGATGTTCGCGGCATAGAAAGAGAGCATATAGTCAAGAGGTTACATTTTCAAGAAATACCTTTGCACTTGATGTGAACTTAGCAAATAAACTTGAAAGACTGGCTACTGTGACTCATGTTAATGCGGGCGGGCGGCGAATTTTCTAATAGCTATACAGTTTATTGCATTTCATTATTCTTAGTCTGCTGTTCAATGTAGGCAAATTTAAGTGTACCTCGGTATTTCATGAGGTATTGCACACTAAGCGCGTTCCTCATCGGAAACCGGTAATGAACCAGAAGGTTCTACTTGCATAAGCAAACCTGCTCAGCCCAGCAAAAGTTGTCTGTCGTTTATGATCGATAAATTAAACTCCGCACTGGAAACCAAGACATGGCTTTTCGAATTTGTAGTTGGCCCAAAATGTTCCTAGGACCACTGTAGACGCCCTAGGATGGCGATTTCAGATTCAGTACCCAGACTAGAGGCCAAAAATCCGTAAATAGTCAGATAGATCGGGTTCTGTATTCACTCTCATGGTATCTCCTTCCGATTAAGAATTATCTCTTTTGACCGCTGGGTCTGATTTATGCATCCTTAGAATGGACATAGTAAAGCAAACTAGGCCTGTGCTACCTTGAAGGTTAGCTATTTGAATTCCAGGCCTCCCGATGACTTAAGCGGGGCTTGATAACTCAGTCTCCATCGCCCGGCTCATTACTAGGCCTGATCTGTGCGTGATTTTGTGTCAATCCAAACTATAAGGTCTCGATTCCTGATCCCTTGATTGAATCGTATCACAGAACACTGAATACCGCCGTGTTACAGTGCTCAGTATCTGTGCTTATAAATCAAAGGAGATCAAGTTATCTTGGCAAACGACAGCTGCTCGAAACTTTATGGGAAGCTGAAGAATAAAATATCTAGGTAAACATGAAAATTATTTGACTGAGATGAAATCCTCTGAACAACTTTGTGTAACCACTATCACTATTGCTTCACTTCCCATATTATTTCAGCAGTGGTTCAGACGTCTTCGAAACTAGGTCAGTACAATTCGGAATCTCCTCTCCCCTTGGTTAACTTGAATCTCAACGGTAAACAGCTGAAATATAATTCGTCTTACACGCACTTATCTGTGCTTACGTAATGTAATGAGCACTGGTCATGTGTTCATTGCCTTACATTTGTCAACAGACGCGTTTTCAAGACATTGTGAATGACAGACACGCTTTTACCCCACACGCATTTTCAGAATAGTGTAGGAAGTGGTATGAATTATGGGAATGTTGAAAAATTGGACTAATCAGGGACGCCTTTCACAGGAACACCGTAATTCTGTTATTGATCATATCGCTCACAGATTTGCTGCAAAGCAATATGTGACAAGAATCACAGTATCGATCGATGCCTATCATCGCATCAACCAAGGAAACGATCACTGGAGAGCGCGTTCAGACGCCAGAAAACGTCATATAGAACGTATTAAATTAGTGGCTTAACTGCGTTTCACTCAAGGGGAATGCCTTTGAGCTTGTGATAAGTCACACCGGTGTGCAGCAATTCAGTGCTTCTGGCACTTGCACAGCAGCGCACAGTAGAAACCGCTCAGAGCGAATTAGGACTGTTCCTCTAGCTGCAGACAACAGTAATCAGTGACTCAGAAGTCAGCTTTGTCAGCTAGTGTTCATATAATTAAAGATGTAGAAGGCTTGGCTAAGAGGCTGGAGAACCTCACACGTCTTGTCTGATTAAGCGTTCGCTTTTCGTCCTATCAATATTCTACTGATCGCCAGTTGAAACTGACATCAAAGCATAGCACGTGATCCTTTCATACGATTATCGAAAGAAGGGCAAACGAGGTGTTTAAATGTTCTCGATTACAGTTTATCAAAGCGTACCTGACCCGCAGTTTTAGTAACATTCACTGGATACACGAAAGTGTTTGACAGTCAAACAAGTTTTGGAGCTAGGTTCAAGTGAAAAATCTCGCTTCCGCGGTACTCATACTAAGTTATCTCATAGACAAGCATGCAGTTAGCATGTTTCGACGTGAAAAATCGCTTACCTGGCCCAAATTTTTCGAATAGGCAAAGCAGCCGCATTGCCTGCTGCTTTCGAAATCCTCTTTGATGACAGTTGGAAATGCAACTCGTCGGTGATGCTTGCTCGTGTGAACCACAGTACGGTAAAGTTAATTACGTTTCGTTCACCTACGCTTGTTCTACAACATCCCAAACGGGAACGAGTACAGACGTAAATAGTTGGCCAAGAGAGAATCTGGTCTCACCGACATACAGGCTGTTCTAATCGCGGCACTCGCGTGTGTGTGTGTGTGTATGTGTGTGTGTGATTTCATTCATACATCAGTCATCATTAGCTGGTAATTACAAATTAGTACAACACCGATCGCCGCCCATTGCTCTATCAACAGAACAAAATGAATCGATCCTTTTTGTTAAACAAAACCGTTGTCGACTCCCGTTGTTAACCCATTGACCAAGTAATCGACGTAATTTTGTTTCCGGGTAGCGAAGGCTGAAAATCCTTCCACAGGTGTACCCCGTTTGTTTGTCTACTAGAAAAATTCTTCCGTACGTGCCTGGCCACCTCTGCTAGGACTGCTGCTGGCGCTCATGATGTGAAAAAAGATAATTGTGGGCGTGAACGTGGCGTGTGTATGTGTATGTGTGTGTGTGTGTGTGTGTGTGGCAGGAGGGGGAAGGACGGAAGGTGATATTGTAAGTGGTTTGTCGGGAGGTCTATAGCCATGCGTGGTTGAGTAATTTCGGCGGAAATGCAGTAGAGTAAAATATCTGGTGTTCTGGTGTGCTAACTCTTTTACACGCCTGATCAAACTTTGCCAGCTGGATACGGAATTTGGAAGGGGTAAATTCTTGGGAGGGGGCATAAATTGATGTGATTTGGTTGGTTTACTGAACAAACTCAAAGCTATTTGGGAACCAGAGGAGGATGAGGAGGAGGAGGAGGAGGTCGAAATCGACGTAATTATAGAGCGTGGTAGAAACTGCTGTTCCAATGCAACTCGTCACGAAAACAAATTGGACTTAATTAGAATGGACGAACTGGTGTCGGTAGCGGTAGGACTGGAAAACCGAATTAAGAGAGAGAGAGAGAGAGTAACCGAGATTTGGTCAGTGCCTCACAAGCACTAAGCAGATTCCTAATTGCTTTTGGTAATGCGAAAATCATGACGGGATGACAGATTTATGCACCCCGGCGCATGAATTTGTGATAGTAACATAGAGGTAAAAAGGAGCCACTAGGGTCACGTTGATCCTGTGTTCAGGTAGACAGCGCAGATTTCACCTAGCTGAACAAAACTCAAGTCGGATGTGAACGAGACAAATCTACGATTGCTTGTAGTTTGCAAAATCGACTAATTAAACTCTTTTTTGGCCAGAATTTTATTAATTTCTCTTTCAAAAATACTCCAATGTTTTTGACCTAATAAAGGCATTCACGGTGACGCTGAAACACTTGACGGTACCGTGAATACTGAGAGACTTTCAAAATAGATAAGAAAAGGTCACTTCCAAAGATTTGAGTTCCAAGGAGAGAAAAGTAGGCTTCGACTAAGGATATGGGAGGAAAAATCACGGTTACTCTCTCCGCATGATTGACTTGATGATAAGGAGAAAACAGGACAAATTAGTCGCAAGGAACGAGTTCTATATAAGTATTGATTCGTGACCATTTGCGTTTCAGTGGCGCATGTATTTTATGTGTATCAAGGTTGATGCCAAGTAAAACACACAGAACCATTTTGGACAATACAGTTTGGGATATGCAACCACTACTAAAACTTCAATTTTCGTTTCGAAACCCACTGGAGACGGGATGGCTACATACTCTTGATGCTACCCAACCAAGATGAATTGACGCTTCCACGTCCTTTCTGGGGATTCGCAGTGATTCATTCTACTTGAAAAAGAAATATCCCACCATATAGAGTTAACACAAAAAACGACGGTAGCTTGCTGTGAAATGAGTAGAGTATTCATTGTCCTTCACTGTCTCAAACAGTCTACGGCCTCTTAGATCCAAACACATCAGCAAATAACCATGAACGTTAAAAAACAAACAATAACGAGCATGCTCTTCCCAACTGTCCTACGTCGGTTTTTTGCACGGCAAATCCCTGATGATCGGACCTGTACCGTACATCTTCAATCGAAGGCGAGCATCGAAAGTACGGTTTTAGTGAAATCCATTTGAAGTATGTAGTGCTCATCTTGTCGCATAGTTACGGCAAATCGCCTCGTGATGATTTCCTTGTTCCAGTGTGTTTTTGACTCATGAATGCTTGCAGTCTGAAGGAATTGCTGGAAGGCAGTCTTCGAACATCTGCCTGTAAGAGCTTTATGATAATCAAATCTACTGAATTTTGTTCGACGAATATGTCCTGCTCTCTAACAGAACTAAGGCGCCGTCTTCCCTTAACGTTTCTAAGAACTGTCGGCCAATATCACGAGCGGCACACAATGTGATTTTTCGGTATCTGAGATGTCGACTGCATACATTCACCAACACCTTGTCTTTAGCGAAATGAGTAAATAAAACCCCTCGAAGTTGACGAGACCACTGGTCTAAAATGCATGCGCTGTTTGCCACCAGGTTATTTCCACATAACGGGAACGAATTTTCTTACACATAAGGTTTCCAGTTACCCTGCTTCTTGGTTTTTTTGTTAAACTTACTGTAACCCAGCCTGTGATCGACTATGGTTCAAAATTGTTAGGGTTATGCACGCTGGTTAGCCAAAACAGTTCTGAACAGCACTCTGTGGCCGTTAGAAGGACTTTAACTTCTACCATAATGAATGATCGATATTAGGAAAATTCCTATATGATGGTAATTGGATTTTTCTCTTCTCCGCCCGGTGAACTTAAAAAAGAGCACAAAATCATTCAGATTAATCCAAATAAACTATGACTATGCTTCCCTATACAGACACGGGAAGAGACCAAATGTATAAAACAAATGAAGACACAACATGCATCTGGAATTTCCGTTAATTACCCCCAACTGAAAATGTGCAACCATTCACCTGAATCTCATAAACCGTCGACGATTGCGTTCAAATGCGATTCCACCTCCGGCACACACATACACACACGCACACGCACACAAATCCTCAACGGAACAAATGACAGCTCAAAGGTGGTGCCCAGACAGTTGACAAATAGGAATGGGACTTTTGTGAGAGTATGGAGAATGCTCAACTCTAGGTAACTCAGTACTGGACAGGGTACAATGTTCCGCCGCGGTTGTCCATAATGTGGGCTGATGGACAATGGATGTGAGACGCATATTGTTCAAACACTTCAATTCCATATGTGTAGGATACCAGTTGGTTCAAGGGACTGCTCCCACGGAGTGGACTGCATGGGGTTGCACAGCTGTCAGTTTCGATTAGTTTTAAATGACACAAGGACGAGCAGCCGTGACTTAATGTATTAATCTGTCCCGTGCATTTCTGCCCATCTATCCACGGTCGCATGCGTACACACGATTATGAACGATGTTGTAAAAGCAGCATGCGGAAATTCGTCCAATCCAAAACTAATAACATTTAACTTCGGAAGTTCAGAAAGCAAAACTATCATAGTTGTCCATTTTTTACCAGTACACGGCAATCGGTCGCCGCCCGTCACGTTAACATTGCGTTGGATGTTGTGAGACTGCCGGATTTGATGATTCTGTAGATTACAAGATAGTTGTTTATTATTGAAGGTGATCAGGAATTTCAAACCACTACGCCGATCAATCGAGCAATCATTCACTCAGTCAATCACCCAATCTGTCAATCATTCACCCAATAAGCGAATCAACTGATCATTCAGTCGGTCAGTCAGTCAGTCGGTCGATCAATTAATCAGCCGGTCACTCAATCAGTCAGCCAGTTATTCATTCATTTTGCCAGAAAATTATTTATTCAATCCAGGAATTAACCAATCAGATTGAGATGCTTTCTGTCACTAAATCCAACTGCTCATCTATTGCGAAAAATTCAGTGTGGTATTTTAAGTACTTAGGACCGGGATAAGGTCACTTCCGTTTGCTCTGCTCTATAGTTATTTCTCCAATTAAAATTAAAAATTTTCAAATCCCCTGATGGTCTTGGAATTTGTTGTCCATTCGCTTTTTGTTTAGGTTTCCAAATGTCAGCCAAGATTGCATTGTTGAGGTCACGATGCTGAAATGTTTTCCACCTTATTCCAAAGCCACAAGGGTCCGGACTCGTGCTAGTTACTTATTAGTTAAAACTCTTCCGATTCCTTCGGAGGATGTCACAGGATCTCAGTCATCTGTCCCTTTCTTCTTGTTTTTCTTCCTCGATTTGTTTGCAAACAATGCTGAAACGGTTTAGTAAAACTGTGATGTTCTCTCTGTTTAATCGAGGCAAATTTCTGTTTGTAACTTTCACATGCCTTAGTTGATTGAAAAGGAGAGTCAGTTGAGCGAGCCACAAAAAAATTATTTGATTTTCGAAAAATTATACTGATATTACGGGTACACATTTGATCCAAACAGTATTTTTATAGATTCATATGAAACGATTGCAGTTACAAGTAAGATATTTCAGGACTGGTTGAGCCAATTGTAAGTGCAGTAAAACTATCAACGTTGACGTGTTTTATTGACATGACACACTCTGTTTGGATAGGGTGGAGTCCGTGAGGTTTAGGATTCCACGGCTGAGTGAAACCAGATCTTACATAGTTCCGAATAATATCGGCGTTCAATTAGGCAACGTGAAAATTGATAAAAGTCGGTACGTACGGATGTCACACTTCATTACAGTAGCGTGTGGAACAGCAGCGGGGAAGATGACAGTCAAAAACAATAACATGATTATTAAATTTAAATTTTAATATAAGCTGAAACTAAACGTACAATCAAATGAGGTAAAAGGCGGTCCTTCTGGGCAGTATGGAGTACATTAGGCAAGTGATGGCGGTATAACTGAGAAAAATACGTATATGAAACAGAACAAGATTACAGAACTAGCCACTAAATTGTGTTTGAAAACCGAAATGCACGCATGTGTGCTAATCGGAGATCGATTAAGGTCATGGGCTTCAGTCAAGAGGGAAGAGTGGAAGCGAGTGGTGATTATGAGTGGTGGGAAACACTGCCTGGTGTGTGAATAGTGCAAGCCTACTGAGTGTCAGGTGTGTGGTTGGAACCGCTGCCGGGTGACAGGGTTGGGCAATCATGAACATAATTCATTTGCCGTAGAGGGACACGTAAGCAGACAGAGAATGAGTAGGATAACTACAAACGGAGGAGAATAGCGTGAAAACCGCACACATCAGTAGGATCAGTCAAAGGACACCTGAATATACATAACCGTTTGCGAAATAAACTGCCAAGTTGAAAATGAAGCCAGGCCACGACAAAAACTGAATAAAATTGATATTTTCCAGCCTACTTTCAAAGGCCATGGCCGAAAGAGTTTAACAAATATTTGTATGTAAAACCAAGTAAAACTGATAACCCGTAGGAATCGACGTTCCCACCCCCGGAAAGACTTACTCCAGTTCCTTTGGATTCGGACTGAAATTCGTCATACAAATCTGTGGGATTAGTTCATCGGAATTTTCGAGATGTAGTTAATGAACGTCTCGACTGCATATTCCGTTGTGGGTCTGGAAATGGACTTCTGCCTTAACTCCATCGCTTCGTTCAATAGTTGACCTTTCATTCTGATTTTCACCAAGAACGAACTCGACAAAAGCCAAGTTTCTTCCTGGTTTCAACCATCTGTACGCGGTCCACAAAGTAGGCAGATATTCTCGCTTCTCGCGGCTGGAGTGCAAGCTCGCCTTCAACGTTTTCACAGCGTTAAAATGAGCGAATAGGAAGGACTAGTTTCTGGATTCCGAAAGAGTAACTATCTACGAACGAACGTTAGAGCACCGTAGTCCTGGTGGTCCGAAATCAACTTAGCCGATGGCTTGTATTTCATTACTTTTTTCAACCTCAACGAATGCCATCAGCAACATCTCATTGCCTACCAGGTTGTCGCCCTGGCCGGATCGGAGAATACAGCGAACAGACTGGATTGGTCGCTCCCAATAGGAGCTGAAGGTTCACACATTTATCCGAAATCTGATCAACCCGATACCTTCCATGTGTCATAAATAATATAGGCGTTCTGGAAGAGTCATCACACTCACCTATGATAGTGCAGAACTACTGAGTTCGCAAGTGACCACCATTCAGAGCTTGCCCGAATGCGAAACAGACACAACATGAAGAAGGTCTCGCGGCGAGATAATGGAAGTTCACTCGAAACACCGGTCTCGGGATTACTTCTCTGCAGGAACCGGAGGCATCCCGACGTGACGCCAAAGATGATGAAATATGGATATTGACGAAAACCAGGAGCCATGTCCGGTCCGGAGAGCAACTGAGAATTTAATGATATAGAGCGGAATTGACACACGGAATCTAAAACCACACGTAACTTTCCCCGTAAACGCGGATGAACACGTGGACGATGAGGCAGGTAACAAGCGGACTCTCTTTTGGCTGTGACAAATGATCTTACGTTCTTCTTAGCATGCCTCTTAGATAGGTAGCCGGATGTAACTGAGGCATATTTCTTTTTGAGCCGCATTTCCTTTCAAAGTCTCTCACAGATAACTTTTGTTCCAGGTTAAGTGCAGTTGGTGATATCCATCTACTTTCGTTACTAGCTGTCCGGCACTGTCCACAGCATATCTCCATTAATTCGATTGGGCTATTTTATTCGGGGATGACTGAATGAGCTCCCGGAAAAACGTGGTCTTAATTTTCGATTACAGATCGTTATCAGTGGCTGCCCGGGCCACGTAATCCGGCACAGTTAAACAGGCTTAGGATTTTCCAGCCAAACGGAATCAGGGCAGCGTAGGAATAATTCAAACCTTCATTAAGACTCTCCAGCACCTGGTGGGTCGAGGGCACTTTCCGTTGCAACCTGCTTGCTTAACGGTTGACCGTCCGGACGGTCCAGGGGTTATCCGGTCAGATACCTCCAATCAAAAAGCTGTTTCGGTTCCGGCAACAACAACAGCGAGTGCTGTTAATCGGTCGTTGGTCCATAACTTAACAGCAGTTTGAGATCCTGACGTTGATGGGGTGATATAGACTTCAGTTTTCCTGGTAGGGGGGGGGCATTCACTGTGACGACACTCAATGTCGTTGACTATCGGTAAGTTCCAATTTGTCTGCCCTATCTGGTAGATTCATCGTGGAGTCGGAGCAGTTACCCACTATTGCATTAACGACCTACTCGGTCTCGGGGCAGCGTATTCGCACCCCCTATTGCTCCCGGGGACACTAGACCCGTGGTTACAACTGATTTGGCATGTAAGTGAGGCATGTCTGAGTTCTTCGTCCAGGCCAGATTATTCGAAAGCGTGGAGCCACGTGCAAAAGATCGTTGATTCAGTTCTGGATAAGATATGAAGTTGCAAGTTTCGTTTGAAAATTTTTATTATTGCCGAGAATTGTTTCCGAAACCAGTCTTGAAAAAGATTACTTGCGGTAAGTGGGACTGCGAAAGACTACAGATTACTTCGTTTGGAATGTTTTACTGCAAAACAGAATTTCCTGTATATCTCAGGGCACATAAGTTATTCGACACATCGCGAGTTGAAATTGACTCCCCCAGGCTGACCGACCAAATTTGCTCCGAATGCGCAGCAAGATTAATGCAGCAGCTTCAAATGGAAAAGAAAGAAGCCATGGTAGTGGATGAATTATGAACCTTCAGTCTTTGGCTCTACTGTGACTACCATGTAAATTTTATAGAAATCAAACTCCCCTGATATGTGAGACATTAGGTCTTCTGTAAGTGTTCTGGAAAGAATTGGCCAGATATGACACTGACTGTGATTTTTCACAGAGCACATTTGTTCCTCACGAGGAAAGAGATTAGATCTGTCCTCAAAACAATTCACTGCATGGTGAATCCACTTGGGCCTTGTTCGAAAATCATGCATAAGCAATCAGAACACTCAACCCCTTTTTCTGCAGTACGGAATCAACATGCGTTAAGAACAGCATTCAGTTCAGACCGAGCGACTGTGAAAGAACAGTAAATATGTGCGTGAAGAGCAAAGTTTAACAGCTGCCGTCAAATAATCCAGCCTAATAAAACGTTCGATTTTCCTGTAAATATACTTTAAGAACACTTTACATTGTCTGTATACCTCTGCAGGCTGGAGAGTTTTATCCGTGCCAGCCCAGCAATAGGGAGTGGCGCCCGAATTGGTTCAACCAACAACAAATCTGTCACGAGACAGAAGACTTTTGTGTAGGATTCCGTGATACAAGTCTGTGCACGATGCTTTCCAAACATTTACACGGTAGAATGAAATATCTTTTCGAGCCAGTTAACATTTCGTGCCACATTCTCTATCATTGGATTTTGGCACCGTGCCAGTGGTCTACTGGAAAAGGATAGATATTTTCTTGCTGAAATGGACTGGAATAATCAAATAAACTTGATCTTTTTACTTGAGACTTCCATTAACAACTTTAAAATGTTTTTCAGGAAGAAATTGCTCAGTCGTTTGCCTCAACCGGACCACTGTTAAACTCAAATCTAGCCAGCTAGCCTGGATTCGATTCTGTTCCGCTGTCTTTCCTAATACACAGACCGGAAATATAGGATTCTACCAAACCTTTTTTAGTATGGCTATCTGGTAGCCTTTCCAACCTAAGCCAGTGCGTAAGAATGGGTGGTAAAATGTCTTAACTCCAGAATGCTTCAGGTTGTTATTTTTCACTCGCCCCTGCTTTCCTCGTACATCTGCTTTTTATCATATATTTCCTCCTGTCACCTGTGTAAGAGTTCCGGTAACGTTGTTCGCAGTCAGGCCGTCTCCAGCCTAAAGACTTCTAGGATTTTTCCGGCAACTTTTCTCCTGCTTGACTTTTCTCTGCTGGCCGGTTTAAATCACAACACATCTACATGTCTCTCTAATGTCTGTTCTTTCCCTCTCAGCTTACCTGTCCAGCTGAACCGTCCTTCATCAGCTCAGAAGCACTAATCAAGGATTATCCGGTGAAATAGTTAAGAGTTGCTACTAATGAAACACTGGCCTGATCCCCTTACATTTCTGTTCGTGTAAGCAACCTCTAGTTGTTTCCATTTCAAAACAAAAAACTTCGACAGCGCAAGAAAAAGTACACCAGTGTACTTTTCTAATCCTTTACTGTACCCTTGTTGTTTAATATACGTTCACTTAACGAATACTTCAAAATTCTTTCCCACTTGTTGGTTAAGTATCTTTCATAACACTAAATGAGTTGTCCATGAGTTGTCCAACTCTTATCCACGTATCGGAAGTCCGCTGGCAAGATACTTTCAGATCACTCTCGTTCTCTGAACGATGACTTCTCTGTGTTGTTCTCATAGTTCCGCATAATCCGCTTTTTGTTCCATAAAATCTGGAGTCAGCATTTAAAGGAACTTCACTGGGCCTGATTTGGTACAAATCTTGACGAACCGCGACACTGCCCAGCTAACTCCGTGACCGATCTATCGTAAATGCCCAAATCATCCACTTGACAAGGTCTTTTTGTTGCTGCCTGTTAGTTTCTGGTCTTCCTTGTTGTTTTGACTGAAATGTGCATATTTATGCACGATAAAGTCTATGCGATGCGATATAATTCTGTTTATCAACAAATAATGGAAGTTTTCAACACTTGCTCTTTTCAAGTGAAAGATTATCCGAAAGCAGATGATCTCTTCATTCACCTCTTTTCTACTTCTGACTCGTTTCTAAAACTCCTTTCTCTCCCTCACAGAATAGCTCACACCGACTGAACATTTGGGGCTGTTTCTGGTGTTAACCTCTCTAAAGCACATGGGTGTGTGCGTGTGTGTAGGTGGGAGGGTTGAACTGTGTACCTTAATCAGAGAAAACTGCTATTCCCCAAAAATGCATCCTCGAGTTAGTGGACACCTACTGACAACAAATCGATCGTTAGCATTGCACGCAATGACAATGGAGTAGTCATAATGTTGGTGATTACTCCATTGGCGAGCTTCGGTGGTAGCGAGAACATAAGTCTAGTAGAAATTTCCACTTTTCTGCCACCGACGGATTCAAAGGCAGTTGCACGATAGAAGTAGAAACGGGAAAACACTGAGACAGTTGATCCAACTCGTTCGATAGATGATCAAATTAGGCCTGAACGCGCACTGGTCTGCTACCACTTTGTTCGTTGTCAAAAATGCAAACGTACAACCGTATTTCAGTCAAAATCACTCCCCATTAATAATGCAATGACTACTAGCGGTCATTTGGGACAGACATCCCAGCTATGATACTCGGAGGTCGATGTAGGCGAATTTTGTCTCGATGACTATCATCGTGGGCAAATAAGCGACTAGGCCATACTCGAAAGGATTATGACATTTAATAAAACCTTGGCTGCGAAAATAGTTCGTGCATGAATCACACATTTGCAGGTAGAAATAACTCATTTAATGTTGCTAAGGGCCCTAGATAGCTGTTAATCGGTTCCTATTATCTAACCAAGCTCCTAACGCATTCCAATGTAAAGAAGTTGTATTTTCACACGACATCAGGTTGCAAATGTCTATCGCTTTGTAAACGTTCTACTCTGTGCTACTGACGACCGGATACTTCCCGGGGCATGTTAAGGTTACAGGGTCTCAGATAGTCCTAGCACACTTTAAATTCTTTCATGAACGCCTGGCTAGTCAATTTCTATCTTACGATCTGGGTGGCTGAACGAAATCAAATGTTTTATGCGGAACTAAGTGAAATTACTTTGAATTTATTTGTTTCTCCCATTATCCACTGGACAGTGTTGTAACGATTCCACCATTTCACGACTGCCTGCCACGATTACACTACAGCAGACGGGTACTACACATTACCTGTTGGTGAATTACACTTCTGATACACAACACTGCTTGTGTGATGAACCAGTCAGCAACATTCCATTCGACTTCTTGTAATTTACTAGGCACACACCAGTATCATTCTCACGAGGTAAACAAAAGTTTTAGTGCAATAGAAGAATAAGCTATTCCTCAGTTTTCATCTCCCTTCGCAGTAAGGGGGGGGAGGGTGGATTGCTGCATATCTTTTTCGTCGGTGATCTGAGATTCGGAGGTGTAAATGGATATCTTCTTTGGTCGAATCATAGTACATGATATCATAAACGGTCTGTCAGCTAGCCTGGTTCAAAAACCGTGGATGGGAATTGGGTGATAGTCGCTGTTTGAATATTCCCCCATTGATCAGTCGTTTGGTTGCTTCCAATGTCTTCGGAATGTCCCGACTGTGCCCTAGTTAGTCACAATCACGAAATGATGAAATAACGCGGCTCCTCAAAAGCGCGACCAAAAGGGCAAAGGAAGCGCCAGGATATGGTTCTCTTACACTCTCCTTCCTCAGTAAATGCACGTACAGATGAGCGACGGAAAAGAAGAATCTTTGAGAAAAGGATGACAATTGATAGGACACTTTAAACTGTTTGTCCAGCATAGCAGATATATGTAGAGAGTGAATAAAATTTCGTGTGTAGGTACCTCATCACTGCCCAACCGTGCGCGCTCCTGACAGCACACCAGGGACTCTGGAAATGCCCATTTTTTTCAGAAGGCACGAGTATAATGATGTTCGAACACCGAAGTGCGGGTGCCTATACTTTGCGTTTCTGGAAAATTTAGTCCGCTGGTCATGATATTACTTGCATTACACATGTATGCGTGTGTAAGCATAAATATTAACATTGTAATGGCCATCCATAATTGGGACTGTTTGAATGAGGAAATGATTGACTCAGAGAGATTATGAGGCTCACTCCCTTTGAGTGCAAGAGATTGCTTCTTTTCAAGTGTCAACCCCCAAGTGGTAGGCATAAGAAACAAACTGGAGAAAAAAAATCGGGGAAAATTGGCGGATATCAGTTAGTACTTTTGCACAATTGATTAGGGTCAACTGACTGACCGATTTCGATGACCAAGTTCGCTGTCTGACTCAATCAAAATGTTTTCCTCGACAGTGGGAAAGGTAATCTTACAACCAGTCAGGCGAACAACCACACCCATCCAGTATTGCAGTGCACCTGTTTTTTGTTCAACATGATATTAAGTTAGTGGGAAGAAAAAAGCACACCATTGTTGCCTTGGCATTGTTCTTTTGTCTTTAATGATGCCCAAGAATACTGCGGATGCACAGACATACAGGTACACGTGTATCTTTGCACATACATACGGAAACATGCACATACGTATGTAGATACACAAACAAACACTCACACAAATGCACACACGAGAAGTTGCACACACATACATACACTCATACACTCATGCACATGCACACATACAGATTCATATGTACTTACTGACATGCATGCACAACTATATATATATGTGTGTATATATATAAATATATATACATATATACGCATACGCATGTCAGTTCATGTATATAGATGCATAAAACACATGGATGCATACATATAAATGTGAATATTTAAAACAAGCAAAGAAGAAGACAGAAGAAAAAATGAACGGGCAGGCAAACCAAAGAGACAGGCGGACAGAAAAACAGATTAGTAGATAAACAAATAAATAAATGAATAAATAAGTAAATAAATAGGTAGGTTAACATTGGTAGAAAGATAGACAGACAAGACAGATAGATAGATAGATCGATAGATAGATAGATAGATAGATATATCGATAGAGAGGTCGAGATAGATCGATAGATAGATAGATAGATAGATAGATAGATAGATAGATAGATAGATAGATAGGCATGGGTGGATAGGTAGATGGATGAATATGTAGATAGGCTGACCAACAAGTTTATCGTGAATAAGATTTTTTGTCTTCTCTTGTGATTATGGCGCCGTCGTGTTCTCATCGATCAATATCTTCGAATAATCTGGAATAATTTGAACAGGAAGTAAGAAAATCTTGTCTGCAAATCAAAGGACAAAGAAAAATTGCACTGCGTTTGGGGAGTAAGTTCTTAAGGTAACGATACGCCTAACCGTCCACTGAAATGAATCTGTTCCTTATGTTTGCGATTATTTGTTCGTTTGGTTGTGATTGTGTGGGGCACATACAAACAAGCGCATTCGTATGCCGTTGGACTGTCCGGAGAAGAAGTAAAAATTTAGTTGAAGTCAGGAATTGCGATTTACGTTGCAGAGTGAATAAATTGCAGTGGTTAGGAAAGATTTCCGGAACGGAACAGATTGGTTAATCTATTTACAAGAATAAATAGCCTCACTGTCAGATCGAGGTCGATTAGTAGCATGAAAGAGAGCTCAAAATTTTGGAATCAGAACGAGAGAGAGAGGGAGATGGGACCAAAGAGATTCAAGGTAGTAGCTGCATGTGACCGGGCTATCCACGCATTGGACAAGCGTACCACTAGGGAAATGAATAGCATTGCTTAATGTGCATGAGGATGAATGACGTCATTTAGCCTCGCAGTGGTGGACGAATCAGTTAGGTTATTCCACTCCAACTCTGGTGTTTGCGCATATAGCTCAAAGCAGCCATACCAGTTTTTGTGGAAACATCACAAAATTGTGCGTTCCTATTTGCCGAGGCTCGAACTTATTAATGTAACTTGGAATATTAAGTGACTATACAGAGTCATAACCGTGGATTCTCGTAAATGCCCAAAAAACATCCTGCTTTGGGTTTGCATTGTGAACACAAGAGATGTTCCATTTTTCGTCAGTTGAATTCGTTTTCTTGGTAGTTAAACCAAGTTATCTATTGGAATAGTTGAGAAATTTGAGGAAAATTGTTTATTTTACGTCGAAAACGTTGTAAAAAAGGCATCCTTAACGGTAGGTGTTATTCAAACTACGATTGTTCGCAGTTTTCCTGTAAGGCAAACAATCTTCAGCAATACGATCTGTCCCATTTTACAAAAAATTACAATAGTTTTCTTCAAATAGCCAAAAGAACAGTCCCAAACACCATCCGGCTTTAGAAAAATTGCAGATTTTTTATTAAGATAAATCAACATGAGTACCCCGGGGCGGTTGTTCTAACATTATCCCCGATATAGGCGCTGGAAAATCTGTGAAGTTCACTTTATCTCCGATTGTTTAGTCTACCAAATCAAATGCAACACGTCAGGTAAAATGCTAGTCACAAATAAGTGGCTTTTACAAATTTCCATCCAAAGCACACGAAATCGGACGTAGTCCGGCAAACATTGTTGGGCATTGTGTACCATGTCCTTGGAGCGTTGGGTCACCAGTTAGCGACTAACCCTTTTAGCGATTGATCATAATGAAACCAGCGAATGAAGTGAATCATTCGGTTATCGAAGTCAAAATCACTGTAACTGCTTCTGTCGTGTTTGTCTTCTACTTAGTCAGCTATGGTTCAACAGTTTTCGGGTGTGTGGATGCTCTAGTCCGCACCACTTTGGCCTGCTCACTTAAATAGTCATTCGGTCACCAATAAAAATAAACGGTAATGAGTTAATAGTTCTATTCGTTCCAGTGGAAAGACTGGAAAATTACTGGAAAAACTCCTACAATCGTCAGTGCAGAAATTCCCAACTGCCCGAAATAAATGACACCAGCATGTGCATATGTGTTTGTGCGTAAGTCTCTCTGTGTGTGTGTGTGTGTGTGTGTGTGCAAGTTGTGACTCATTTCCTTCAGATTTGTTGAGTAGGCCTGGAAACCGGTTTAGTATTTCATTCTTACCGCTACTAACCGGATTCTCCCAAACTCAAATCCGATAATTATTCCAGATACTTGGCCTTAGACATGAAATATTGAATATATTATGTCTTCCTAGAAAAAACCATGTCCACTGCTCGCCGCCAAGCATTCTTTTCCGGTGACCAACACAATTTAACATTTTTCCCACTTAGTCTGTCCGGCGTTAACGACCATGAGAAATTCTCGCCACTCGATAACCCGTTCACTTCGAACAGTGGAAAATTTTCTCTTTGCGACCCCCACCCTTACCGCAACTACACACAGACGCAAAGTACAGCAATTTCAGCTTGATTTGTGGCAAAAAATTTCTAAAGTATTCTTTCACCACACTTTGGCAAATTCAAACACCGGGGTTGTTGTTTCTCACGAAAACTTGGGAATCCTGTGGGCTAGTATTATGTCTTATTGTTGGGTTGGGATTTAAAATCTATATGTCTGTGCATTTATTTACACAAGTCGGAGTACAGGTCAGATGCCGTCGGAATCATAGCAAAGGATAGAATCAAAGAAGAAGCAAAATGGGAGAAAATGAGGCAGTAACTTATGGTTCACCGCGCAGGGTAGTTTATCCAACCTCCACGTCCACGTCTTTGGCTATCCATCTGACTCATCATTACCCTCGATGCTTCATATTACACGATTAAGCAAACTGAAGTAGAGGACTGTGATCCAAGCGATTGACCAAAAGATCTGAAGGTTACGCAGCCCAGTGGGTACCGGTGACTGATGGTTCAGTTCACACGTTCTTCTGATGAGTTTAGGTAGCCTGAGTTACCGGTGAGCACAGTCCTGTGCTAGACACGGTTCCCGGAGTTGGTTTGGAATTAGGGTTTGTCCATCTATCCTAGACTGATTATCAAGGACATGTTAACCCAGTGGACGTACCGGACATTCACTCTTGTCCACGTATTTCAATGGGATCACCCTTCTCACGAAAAGGCAAAGCATAAAATTTTCTCAGCAGAAAGTCTATGAAACCCACGCACATCCGGGAACATTGTGAGATGCATTCAGGGTGAGTAGCTAACTTGGAACCTGAGGCACTCATCGGTGGCCAGGCTGAGCCATTGAGAGAAGTTTACATTTATGCAATAAACAAAGTCACTATGCCTAACACAATAAGAAAGTTAATTGGAATGAAATCATGTATGAATCAGTGATAACCAAACCTTTGTTTATCAGCCTACATCTAAGATGAAAGGTGCAGATACTGAGAGAATAATACGTCTGAGAAGTGTGATTTCCGAAGTCTGATCAATATCTGACGAGATCATTGTGCAATGGGTAAGCAGGATCTTCAGTGATTTCTGAGACAAATTCCTCACAGACACGCAGATGATGAACACGAATGGCTTTGACCAATTCAATAAACAGGGCAAAAGGAATACGCCTAGTTGGAACAACCCAAAAAATCTTTAATACAAAATATGAGAAGGATTAAGGTTGAAAAAAACGAGTGAGGTTGATAAAATGCAATGGGAAACCAAGACAGAAATAAAATTTGATTCACTATCTATCAAGGAACTTGATCACGTGGTGACGAGATTGAATCGACCCTAGAGAAAAGTCCCTGATTTCAATTTCGTCAACATACAGAACAGAGAAAGTAGTGAGTTACTCAGGCCATGACACCATGAACTACTTGATAGGGGATGCGACCATTTCTGCTGTGTATGGTCGACATGTCATCGGAATGGGGAGAAAGAACGAAAGTTTACTAATGAAGACAATCTACACCTGTCACCCACAAGCTGTGATGTAGTACTATATGGCTGAACCAAATGAACTACTTGGTCGTCGACAATAATCGCTGACTTGATAGGAGTAACACTAGTCCACCCAACGATACTCCCAGGTTCTAATGCTCAGAACACATGCGAGCTAGCAAAGCACGCGAGACAGGACGAATGAAAAATAAGTCCAAAGACCTATCCACAGAGCTTGATCACGCTTGATATAAAAATACATGGTAGAAAATGCGGCTAACAAACGAAAGGCTAATTGACTGACCAAAGGAATAGAACGGAATCCGAGTTGGAAGAGGGAAGACTAAATTAAGAAACTCGATTTCGCTTCATGATCATAGGAATACTTGACATCATGTAACCGTCTGTGGTCTCTCTCACCGGGGAGGAAGAACACCGCTGCTTTACAGTAAAACTGAAAATGTGAGACAAACAGCAAAGATTACACTCGATAGGCCCAAGTGTAGCTGGGTAAATGTTCCCAAGAGTAAAAAGATCCATGGGAAAATGTCGAACAACATTGGACGGGAACACCGTATAAAACATTCCAGTGATTTTTATGCAAGACCAATCTATTCCGAAAGTTCCCGATGTTTGGATCATCACCAGGAATAGCACCAAAAGTGTAGTCAAACTGGACGGAAATGTAATTACTAGTATGTGTAATTTAGTAATGAAACGAAATGTTAAAAATAAGAAGCCGTTAGAGCACCACGGTGATGCAAACATTGTATCTAGTATTCTCGACGATTCGTCTGCTTTGGTGGGTACTTACCCAGTACAAACCGGGTCTGGAAACCAGGATGCCTGACTGAGCCAGAAAACACGAGCGCACATGTGCACACAAGAAACCTCCTGGCTGCTGTCCAACAGTTTCGTGGTTTCCAGCAGCTTGTATACCACAGACAGCCTGAGGGCAGCCGTTTGACGGAAAGTTTGAATTTTCTCCTACTCATAATGGGTGAGTAGTGCGGCTCATTCTGGTCGGAAACTCCCTAACCGATTTCAACTTTCTCAGTTCATTTGCTGGCGGGTTGTATTCGACAAGTTCGCCCATAGAAATGATGCGCTGCTTCAAAAGTGGTTTTATGAGATGCAGTTGATCCGGAGGATGATAGAATCGAGAAACAGGTACCTTATGTCTGTGGTTGGTCTTCATTATCAGTCATAAAATTTGTGGTAAGATGGAAGTTTACGATGAAGAAAATGGTCTCAGGCCTCTGCTTGTGTGTATGACGAACGTAAAGAATCGATAATGGATTTGAAATTATGCAATTGTAACCTATGGAGGATTGAACGTAAATAGTACACAAATAGACAGAGTAAGTTTTTCAGTAATACATCCTCTCTCTAGCTTCCATGATTCCACGGATTAGTGCCTAATTAGGAAATTCTGAGTTATAAAGTATTTTACCAATCACTTTACAGGTGACTACAACCAACAATCAACAATTATTATTCTGGATTTGGAGTAAATAAGACTGATAGAAACCAATCCCTTGTTTTGTCTATGTTCCCGTCGTTGTTGTTGTTATTGTAATAGTCTTGATCAGCAACGGGGTGGTGATGGTAGTGCTTCTTTTGTTTAAAACACTTGAGGTGGGGTAAAAAAAAGATTAGACTTGATAGTTTCGCACAACGTTTCATTTACGACCGAATTTGATTGATCGGTTTCCGGGTGCATCTCCTATATCTGATTTGAATGTGTATTCCGAATCCTAGCGAGAACTATCTAGTCGTCTGCGTCACAGTAGCATGTTTAACAAGGTATGAAGGAAGTACACAATGTCTGCTAACGAGTGATGGAGCATTGGGAAGGAAAAAGCTTCTTCCCAATTTCTGGATACACGTCCAAAAAAACTTCATATAGGTTTGCTTCCCCACTTAGGAGGTCAGGCTGACCATAGCCGCTTACTCGGTCGACATTGTCGGACAGCGTTCATCTTAACAAACCCTGTCGTATTGCGAGCTACGAAACTTGATTAGTTGATTGATTATTCTCGAAATCCGGCGACCACCCGGTTGGGGATTTGTTGACAGAGGCAGCTAGTGGGCAAACATGCCCGTTAGAGTAGACCGGAATTGGAATTTATAGAGCCACGATTGCCTCTATGCCAATGTTTGTTTGGGAATGTGTATGTGCTTGTGTAGACACAGTGATGGCGTGGGCCGGCTTGCCACAGGTTTCTATCTTATGCACAATCTGATTTTCAAGTGATCCAATCCGACGAACAAACAACATAGACGGTGTAAGCAATTCACCGGTTTCAGTTTTGGCATCTTTAAATCTCTGAACCTGTACAAAACTGCCACGGAATTCCCTCCCTTTGTTCTTTTCCGCACTCGCTCTTCCATCCGATACGTGCACAGGCTACGGTCCGGACCGATTGTGGAAGGTTGTATCACAGTCCGAAATGTGACCATTGAGCAGGAGATAACAGCTCGAAAACAACATCGCTTTAATGCCTAGGAAACCCGAAGTGAATTCGATTGTATGCTATGTTGAGTTAACACGCAATGTTGTTCACTCCTGTAGACGAAATGGTTTCAGTCTTACAAAATACCTGGTACATGGTAAATCACTATCGCTTGGCTTGTTGCCTCACCTGACCAATTGGGGCCTTATTTAGTACTATACCAATACAAGTTTCCGTGTATTGGTTTCCGAGTCCCGGCTTAACTCATGTCCAAATTTATCAAGCCTGAATCACCAAATAGTTATGTTTAAATGTGCATCACCTGGATGACAACGGACACAAGAAATGCTTCTACAGGCGGATTCCCGGCGATGTTACGTTTGGGTAAAGTTTTCGCGGATGTATAATCTTTTTTCTCCAATCCGGATCGTGATCCATGCACACAGACAGGACATCAGATGCGAACAATTTCGAATATTTGAGGAGGTAGATAGAATTCTCACAAGAAAATGCAAGTTTCGACAATCTCGTATTTGTGGGCTTCCCGAGTAGGAGAAAACTATCAATCAGCAGAAATAATTATTCCCAAAACGGGAAGAAAATATTCAACTGGGAAAACTATTCATCATTTACGCTCTTTTAGGATGCTTTGCCTTTGGGCCAAGAGTAACGGTCTGTTATCACGGTAGGCCGCTATATTGTTTGGAGCTGATTTTGACGTGGAAGTTCAGCAACCATCCAGGGTGAGGAAGTGGCTGACCTACACCGGTACAAGCATTTCCTGGTCGTGTCAGTGGCGAACAGAACTTGCACATTATAGGACAAAGTAAAATATAGTTATTAAATTATGTAATCACACAGTTATGTCAGCGTTTTGACCATTGCAACCGCAAGTAGGAATAAAAGAACGCAGTTAATCTCTCACTTAGTCAGTCGTCGTAGATGCTGTTCAGTACACGAGGACTATGTGAATAGGCAAAGTGATCGTTATCCACGTGATCGGTAGCTAGCATTTTGTGGTTGAATTTATTCTTCGACAGCAGTAGGTGATATTTAGTTACTCATAATGCGCTAGAAAAACCCAACTTGCGATTAGGAACGATGGGGTGATTATCGCTAACTTGTTTTTTCTTTGGCAGTATCAACCAGTGGGTTGAGCTTCCATAGTCTCCATTTGTGATTCGAGTTTTGTGACTGCTTGATGGATGATGTCACCATCAAATTCGATCCCCCGGTACGCAGTAAATGTAGAACCACTTTCCCTGTCAACCTGCACGTAAACCCTTATGTCCTCCCCGATTTCACACGCGCACAAAATCTCTTTCAAGCTGTCAAGTTTCTTTGACCGCAATTCTACAATTTATTACCGAGTGATTTACACCATGAAAACAAGATTGATGCAAACTGAATGAGTAAATTGTGTATGCATTCAACTCACCAGGGTCCATTAAGAATTGTGGCTCGTTAGCGAAACTTGGACTTGCCGTCGGCGCGCAAACCTTGGAGCAAACGAACATTTTTTTAATTTTTGCCTGGGCTTGTCACACTTTTACCGTGATAACCTACCGGACTATCATTTGACATCGACGTGGTATAATTATGGCAAGGTTTTTTCTAGTCATTTTTTTCAGGATCTAGGTGGAGAATTTATACCCAAACAAAATTTTGCAAACCACTGCTCGTAAAATCTTGTAGTGCCGGTTGAGACTAACCAACGTTTGAGATACCCATTGTGAGAAGCAGGATCCAGTTAGACAGTTATTCGCAATGGCACTATTTTCGGGAACCCCTGCTATTTAACGCCGATCTTTCACAGAACAGATTTATTCTTCCAATCGCAAGTACATTCCGGTCAGGACCACCACGACTGTTCTTACCTAATAAGGAACTTCATTAGGCACCAAATTAAATCCATGGAATATTTATTGAACCACCCCCTTCCTCCTAGAAGCAAATAAAACCGTACCATATAAATAACTTCTGAAGAAATTTTATGATCTAAATGTCCAATTATTTCGTTTATTACGGAGGCCATTTTCAGCGTACAGCGCATGCCATAGCTGATGAGATGAGCTTGAAGTGCATTATTCACAAGTGTTTAGTCTTATTGGGTTCGAACCTTGGTTGGTAGAACTCCGAAGGTACACTCTCCGTTGAGGTAAACTCTTCGAAACTTTCTTAAGGTAAATGTCTGCTCATCTTAGGACGTGGCCGCGTTAGTCTGCTCGCAGATCAAATGCGGCACTAAAGCGTGGGTGTCATCCACAAAAGTCGTCCATGGGTTAGATTCCAAATGAGATCAGCAACTTTTCATTTAGATTTGTTAATTATAAAAAGCTAACAAGCCACAAAATATTGGTATAGATTAGGGGAATTCACGATCTCGAAACTTGGGTTAAACGTTGTAGGGGAATGATTTCACGGTAAATAGTGAATTCCCTATTACAGAAATGCTGGTGTAACCCTGGAAATTTTGAACATCAAAAAATAACATATGCATGTGCAGGATGCCCGCAATTAGCGGCACTCTTAGCCTTCTTCTACCAGATTATCTGTACTGATCCTGTTTTTATCCAGACTACTTAGTTAGACTCAGTGATACTGCATCATGTTGAGCCAAATGGTACGAATAACGTCTGGAACGATTACAGAATTAGACGTTATTGTACTTATTGGGTGTGTGTACATGCATGCACGTGTGTCTACTCCCCAGGGAGTAGATCAAATGCAGCTATTTTTATTAATTTACTTATGAATGATGATCTGGACGTCAGTTTCAGGCTCAAAATAACATCCACTTAGTCACGCGATCGCTTTGCTCAGCAATACGGTTCTGGTTGAACATGGACGCATCGGATGTGGTGAATCCACCTATTCTCTGGCACTTTCTCTCACCTAGTTCCGGTGCCTACGAGCGTGTATACTTTTGTCTTCTATTTTTGGCATTGATGATGGAGCTTAATCTCTGGGTACTTGTCTCCAGACTTCATCCGGGGAATGGACAAGGGCAAATAGGCTTTGGAATAGAAAGATGGGCGTCCACGCTGTTTTCAGCCAGGTAGAAGCAACTTGCCACAGAAACCTGCAACAAGACATCGACGTTCTGGACAGGAACTGAAATCACGACGGTTATAGTACTCTTTGTTCATCTCCGAAAGTATTGTCGTGGTGACGGCCTTTGTCACCCACAGAATCAGTAGTACACTGAATCTAAGTATTTTTGCTGAACCACTCTTAATGATCTAATGTTTTCCGACCAGTCCCAGTTTGTTATCCTGCGTTGACAGTCCGAGGGCAGTTTGCACAGTAAACCACCTCACACTTTGACCAGAATCACTTAAAACACAAGTTTATTAATTCGTGATATGTGGGAGAGATGACGGTTCTTTGTAATAATATATGTATATATGTACTATGTAATAACTGTCAAAATCTGAACCAAAATGTTTACTTACCAATAAATACTGATTTCCCCTTTTGGGTTTAGGCAAAAATAAAGGAAAGTGAAGCAGTGTTAGTCTAACTTTTAACTTTCTTTATGTTGTAATAAGGTCAGCTCTGTTTCACCAAATCGACCACTCGATTACTCACTCCTTCCGTTAGTCAAAGAAAGATCTATTCATTAGTCCATTCGAACACTAATTCACTCGTTCAACTCGTTGCTCACCTAGCCAATTACTTAATTACTCACTCACTCACTCACGCACTCGCGCACGCACTTACTCACTCACTCAGACAAACCAATCAATCAATCAATTAGTCAGTCAGTCAATCAATTACTGAATCAATCTATGTACTTATCTATCTACCTGTCAATCATTCAATCACTCAACCGACCTCCCAGCCAAGCAGCCAGTTGGTCATTTTGTCAGTCAGCCTGATGAAAGCTTTTCCATACAAAAGAATAAAAGTTATTCAACCTAATGAGCAACCACAGAATTGGTTAGGTACTAATACCCATCTGGTAGGGAGGACTTTGTCATGGCAGTCGATCTTACGGCGGTGTTCGTAGCAAACGGTTGGGGATACTGAGGGGAACGAGTAACGCGAAGTGCATGATCTTACGATGAAATGGGGAAAATGTTCAACAGACGACATCAGCTGAGCTACAACCATTCCAGTGGAATCATGGACTTTTAGTGCAGTTTTTCAGATTTATTTTTGGCTACCTTAACTAAAAGGGTAAGAAAAAATAAGTTCATTAATCTGGCGCGACCATCTTGAAGCAAACTGGAACGAACAAAAATATCTTCACGGTCAGCTAGTCATGCATGCCACCGATCACAAATAAATGCGGTAAAACTTCACTCACGTGATCACAGAATCCGATTAGTATCAAAGAGAATGGCAAACCGAAAAAAAGCTTAGACGGGGCGGTTCACCGTTACTTTTGGCGACCGTGTTTCCGTCATGTGTTAGTCTCGTTCGCATTGCAAATCTATTCAAGTGTGAAGTTGGCTGCCGGCGTTTAGTGCGTTGAATTAGAACTGACTCACAAGCAACTACTTTCTTATCTTATTCGCCTCACTTCTGCTTAACACGTATATGCCAAGCTATCCGTGGCCCAACAACCAATGTGGAATGACCCATAATCTTTTAGACAACACGCCATGCGACAGCTTGACATTACTTGGGTACAAGAGATCGTTCGTTAGGTTTTTCTATTGAAGATCTTCATGTTGAGTCGGTCCTAAATTACTCCACTTTGTCCTGCTAAACAGAAAAGGACCATTCGACGGTTCCGCAATTGATAATTTTCAGTAGTACGAGATTTGATTTGATTTTCCCAGTAATTCGTCATACATCGTCAACATCGAAGCTGACATTTCACCTATTATTGAAGAGTACCAAGTGACGAGGCTCTGTGTGATAAGGTGCAGCACCCCCCTGCCCATAAAGAAGATCGTCTCCACCAGGCAGTCGCTCATCTGGTACATACAAAGGTCTGTGGCCTGCACAATCCAGCCACGGACTTGGGCTCCATGTCATGTAGTATTCATATTGCATGAAACTTTGATAGTCAGCTCGGCTGGCATAATGACTAAGGCGTTCGACTCACAATCGTTCGTCTCGGTTGGCTTCCCTGTTCGGCGCGATAGATGTGCATTGCTGATGATTCCTAACAAGGATGAAACAGCTGTACAGCGCTGCCATGATTCCCAGTTACCTACACTGACTATTACAAAGAGAATGCGTGTGCATATCCCCGTGGTTGGTAAGTAACTGTACTTTGCACAACTAATCAGTATGCTGTATCAACTCGCTAGCAAAGCAACCGTGAAAAACTGCTCAGCCACCTAATCCAATGTAACAGGAATACTCAGCATTGCATACCCACCATGTCCGAACTGGGACATGAATCCGAGACGAACAAATGTGAGTCAAACATCAAAAAGGTAGTGTACGTGAGCTCACAAAGTTCTGGGAACTTTAGCACAATATCCACCACTCATTTGTTGCCGGTAGATAGCGTTCAAGGTTTTGTTCGAAAATGGATTGACTGTATTTATCTGCACATGCATCTGTGCACTTCTCTGTATATGATGGCAGTAATGATTAAAAAACAAGTTGTGAAGTAGAATGAAATCGTTTAATCGGGAATGCACCAATTCTGATTGGTCGGTTCTATTAAGCTAATCTGCGTCCGTGGGACTGCAAGAGTGATTGGCATTGGTTGGCCGATTTACGTTAGTTCCTTTGAATCATCATTGAAACTTGGTTGATTGGTTTGGCTCTGGTTGACCGACCATCGGTTGACGATCGATTGTCTAATTCGGCTTTACCTTGTTAGGTGGCTTCTGACGCCAAGTTGATCGATTCAACACTCAGCGATTTGTATTCCTTACGAACCACCCTTTTGGAACTTATTCTGGACCATTGATTGGCCCGATTCAAGATTTGACTTGTGACCCAATGTGGATGACCAAGTACATATGATTCTTGACATAGTTATCAGAATATTGGGGACGACTGAAGATAACAGGTTTGTCTTTCTCACGGCGGATTTCCGTGACAAAATGTACTTAACTCATTGTATCGTAAGATTCACATAGCCTACCGTTTGCTTAGTGATTTTGAGGATTCTTCTGGTGAATTATTAGCCTATTTTTATGAACTAAAGTCATAATGAGAGAAGACTTCAGTATATAAGGAACGGAGTTTTGTAAGCTACCGGACAACGAAGATTTCAACAATTGATTGACAAGATTTTGTCACCCTAATGGTTATTCATACTACCCCAACAGCTTTAGAACTTCACCGAGACTCTTAAGAACCTCGAAAGTTAAACTCGCCAGCATCCGTGACGCAGATCATATGGCCAAACCACGATAACCACGACGAATAAGGAAACGTTCAACGGCCCCGAAATGAAACACATCCAAACTGTCCGCTTCAAGATTGTCTGTATATGTGCTCAACGCTGAGTCACCGTTGGACAAAATAGTAGAACTAAGCCAAAAGAACAAATCGAATATAGTTAATGAAAATGCTTGCCACGAGGCAACTTTTTCATGCCTAGTTTATTATCTAGATTAATTTCAATGAAGATTAAATTAGTTGTCAAAAGACTATTTCATATTCTTGTTGTCCACATGGATGGAACATGGGCTTCTCATTCCAATTAAAAAATGCCTTGGAGGGGAAACCAAGCAACTGTGCTGTCACCTGATCGGTGGACTTGTCAGTAAGTTGAATCAGATGTCCAAGATCACCTTGAGAAAAAACCCGTCCTACAGCTGCCAAATCAGAAAATGTGAGAATAAACGACCTGGGTTTTATTCGAGGGGTTCGGAATGCCCGGTACAGTTTCTTGCTACACGGTAGCAGAGAACGCTGTGTCCAACCGATAGGACAGAGTTACCACGGGGACTAGGTTTCTGTGGCCAAAAAATTTCACTCGAACTTTAAAAAACAGTACATCAGTTTTTAGTCAAAAACAAGCACATCACTGTTTCAGCATTGCCAAAAAATCATGGAAAATTAGCCCTGCATGCAAAATGAGGTCTAGAATCCGTTGCAACCTGTTCGCTTGTCCGTCTAAATTCCGGCGAGAAAATGTATTAACGAAATCCTTTACGCGTATGCAGAATAGGGGATAAAACAATAGGTATATTATCCGGAGTGGTAGAGTGCAACTTGGAAGAAGGCAAATCCATGAATAATGGTTGGTTGGTATTAGACAAATATTTGTTTATGAATTTCAAACAGGTACCGCTATGTCCGTTGCGAATGTTGCCATTAGAAACAAACAAAGGAAATTGGGAAATCTGGCCGTTCATTTTAAGACCGTACGTTAATGGCCTAATGTAGACACAAAACAGACTTGGGAAATTGACAAGAAAGCAGCGAACGGGAATGGGAAGTGTGCACATTTGGATATCAATGTGAAAATTCTCATTTGGATGGAAGGATTTTGGAGCTCGCGGACAACAGTATAGAAACGTAAGGACAATCGAAGATTACTTTCGAGCACCCAGGCTGAATAGTTCATATGGGCTATTTTGAACACTGGATTTCTTTTAATGCTCATTTTGTGGAACGGAGGCGAAGAAAGATTCGAGTTAAAATATTCTCGATACGTTTGTCTGAGATAAAATGTGTTGTCAGCAACACTTTTGATTTGTGGTATGAGTTCTTATCGATTTAAGCGGATGTGAAAAAAAAACAATTTCGTTAGCACATTTTGGTAGACGGATAGCCACGGTAACAGATGCGTTTCTATAGTGTAAGTTGTGAACCGAACAAGTGATAGAACAACACCTTGCCCTATACGGTAGCTATTAGGTTTGTTTTTGTTGATTCCCTCCTCATTTGACAAACTAGCAGTGTTTGAGGAACTAGCGACTAAGTCATTGTGGATAACCAAATGACTGCAATCCGTGAAATTAAAGAAAACTAGGCCCAGAGCTCATGACTAGCTAATACTTATGGAGTGTGCAGCGTTTGTTCTTACTGGCGAGGTGATTGTGTTCAGCCGTGATAGCCACGGATGAGGATGACGTCGGGAAATTTATCGCCTCAATCATTTTAAGTAGGCAGATTTGAGTGGAATTGTCCTCTAATGTTTCGATAATCGGTCCCTGTTTGTGTCTTTGAAAGCGGGCTTGAGGCTGGCTGGGTAACAACAGCTAGAATTGGTCCTCAGTTCACGCAAAAAATTGGATATTTACGCAAAAACTTGAGACACTTATGCTGGACTGTGTCCCAGATGTGTGGAACTAAAATTGTCCGAACCGAGAAACGGCTGATGCCGTGGCGGAGCTCAACTGTCTGCAAACTTTAGTCAATTCAAATGAAACGGGATGCTTGGAAAGACCGCGGCTAAACAACCCGCAGGTATGTTGCACGAGGAAAAAAGGAGGGCAGATTCCAGCCGCTCAATGTCTACACGTAACGGCAGTAGGTGGTCGCGGCCTTTCATACAACCCGCGGCAAAAGCTTATGAATGACCATTTGAACACTCTCATTTGCTCCAAAATTCCCATCTTTTTTAATGTGGTGAGTGAAACCGTGTAAAAATAGAACAGGCTGGCCAAGATACCCCATTGAAGTTGAATCATTTTTATGGGATGATTCCATGGTTATCAGTGGTCACTTGGAGGTCGGTAACGGAAAACCCGTCATTCCCAATTCTTTCAAGAGTCTTTGTTAGGAGCCAGAATATCACAATGACGACAAATTTTCCGAGTCAGTGAGCGATGACTTAATCTAATTGTTTTCCGGTTGTCTGCCGCAGAAATTTCGCTGTAAGACACTGACAAGCTTTGACAGAATGCCTTATCATGAGTAACTCTTACTATTCGGAATTATAAAGATTTCGGATTCCGAGAAAAGAAAGTCCCAATGTGAGAAGACAGGGGAATTAGAATCCTCCGGAGCAGTTTGTGTGACACAAAAGGTGAATTAACCTTCTGTGCAAAGTGTCCGCATAAGCTGAATCACTTTCCTGACTTGGCTGAATCAGATCTGAACAAGCCAGTCCGATGGTAGTTTCGAGTAGTTCTAACACAGTTCCAAATAAGCGGGACATAATTCTAGAATAATATAGCATACTGCGCAATACCAATTTCTTGGTAAAAGCTGCGTGAGGAGCAAAGTAAGACCTTTTCCAAGGTTACTTACTGGATGCCTTCAACAAACACGGCATTGAGGGAGAGTTGCGGCGAACCAAAACGTGGCGGACCACATGGCCGGTAAACTGGGTCTTAGTGATATTTTCGAGGTAAAAAATTATTTCATTGTCATTTGAATAACAAACGCCTGGTGTAAAAGAATGATTGAATTCTAGAAAACGGTGATCAGATTTTGCGTCAGAATCGAGAAGCTGAGTATGTTGAACAGAGAAGAATCGAAATGAACTTGAAGAGGATCGCTCAGGTATGCGAAACAAACACAAAGTTAGAAACGAACGAATTTACGATCATGTTCCGGTCCGAAGAAAGTCGGGTATCCCGAGATCGAAATTCAATGAACAAGGAAATTATGTTCCCCGTTTTGCCGAAGAACGTTTTACTGGAATAGCACAGATGCTTGAGATTAGCCAAGAATACGGCTGCGTACAAACACGCATTTCAGGAGCGCGCGATGAACGACCGAAATTCGATGCATACTGGGAAGGCTTTCTTGCTCACGGACCCGTTCAGTTTGCAACATGACACGGTGCCAGTGACTCCAATGGGTGCGATATCCCGGACCACTGTAGTCAGTCAATACTGTTCCAAAGCTTTCCTTCCCAATGTGACATCATATCCCAGCGAGAATGTATAATCATTTTTAGCGTTCACATAATCAAAGTTGATTACACTTTCATTAGGTAAAGTTCACTTATGGACACTGTGCAAGCCTACTCCAAAACCAGTTGAGAACACTGGCAGCCTAAAAATGCAGACCATATAAAGGTGAGTTAGGACCTCCTAATACAGTAAATATGGCTTATGAACACAAAGTAACTAGGTAAGGATGAAAATATCAACTTTTATGCTTCGATTTCAAGTAACATTTAGATTTTAAAACAAAATTTCCTAATAAAATCCATATCTCTTTGACTTGCGGTCCACTTGCCGCGTAGCCGAGCATTTCCAAAAGAAGCGAAGGTGCCCATGTTAAAAATTCATAACAAGGAGTGCAGGTTCGAGGATTTCAGTCATAATAATAATTATTATTGTTATTATTATTATTATTATAAGGGAAGCCTAGTCTACGACAGCTTGCAATATTTCAAGTAAGAAAGTGTCCGAGTGTATTTGGTTTACGGTATTGTTAGCCACGGATTCGACTGCAAGTCAGAATTGAAGTCCAGTATGTCATTAAGAGAAGACGATGAAATTCAACCAACGACTTGATTTTCGTCACACAGATGATCTGTGAAGATTTTACCAAATAAGGGTATTCGTAGTTTCGAAAAACTTGAATTACAAACCATTTTCGCAGTATTCTGAAAACCGGCAAATATCCTTATATGTGTAGCGTCCAAGTAATTGCAAATTACACGCGTTTTTGTGTTCCTTCAACTAATACCTATAAATCAGTAGTAGCTGAGTGCTGGTTAAAATCACTGTCATCCGAGACATTCATCTAAACTAAGAGGTATAACTACTAAACTCTACTGACTAGTTTCGACCGTGTACCAGCTCAGGTACCTGTAAATGAACAAATGCGGAACACACACACATCATTCATGCCAAGAACGACTGTTGTTTAAAACTCAGGACTCGACCGCGAGATTTGACTCAGTTACCACCGTTTCGACCGATGTTATCTAGTACTCCAGGAAATTCTAGCGCACAAAAACTTGTCTACCGCAGTTAGAGGAAATGTGATATTTTTTGATCGTGTTCTGTTTTTCCATAGTATGTTTCGCATACGGGTGGATGAAAACAACGTCCGCAGAAGCACACGTCCGGTTCAACGTTCGTTGCCGCTCATCATTTATGCGTAATTCGCATTTTCCAGTCCAACAGTCGCGCTATTTTTGAAATCAAAATTAAGCGGAATTTTCGGATGAAGTCATTCGCAAATCATACGTGATCGGCACCAATCAATGAAACGAAAATCAGCCTGTCTTTGGACCCCGATATCGGTGCATTTATATATGGGACGTGTAAAACTTTGTAATTCGTGTGTGTAAGGGCGATCACGTGAATATTAGAATTGTGGAGAGATGGTTTTGAGTCTTCGAAAGTCCTTTCTGTTGTTGGCTAACGAGCCAGGAGTCATTCAAAATACAAATAATTTCCTGTCCAGAATCGAATACAGGCTTGGAACGCCAGTGCCTCAAACCCAGGGGCAATTCAATCCCACCGATGAATGCTCAGTACTAGAGCTAATGGGCATTTTGTTTCGTTGACTGTGAATAGCGTTTAGAATTCATTGACTTGTTTGAAGCTCTAATTCCAGTGGCGTTCTATAAAACCAACCAAAACGGTGAACTGCCTAAGGGATCGATTTTTTTAAAGTGCTTGCTCCAAACTGTTCTTATCGATCCTGGTGATCACGTTGGACAGAATAAGTTTACTAAGCCTTAGAGAATTCATTGAAGACTAAATATGATTTCTAGTCGATGCAGCTATGCTCCATTACTAAGCATTCATGACTGCAGGGAAAACTGTCACAAATTGCCAAAAAGATCCGATGCACCTTGGGAGTGAAATGTGAACTGCATGGCTGTGTATTTTGCATTTTTGTCCTTAGGCAGTATACATGACTGTCCATGGCGTTCATTCTCTTACTGATCAAAAGGATTTTACGGCATTTGCATGTGAACAATCCGAACTGTAATGAAACTGCTCTTTGGTGTATATCAGGCGTGGGAAAGGTTATATGGTTCGCGAACATAATCACCATGCGATATCAACACCCGGACTCCCCATTAAGGAACCATGGAAGCACTCATGGTGCAATTTTTCATTCAGCTTTCCAGGAATTATCACCAGCTATGGGTATCCACCGTGCCAGAACTGAGACGTGAACATAGGACGAAAGGATTTGTGTTGAAGGCTTTAACCATTACGGTACCAAGCAGGCTGTCAACATTTTGTTGAACTTTACCATCTGAGGATATCCGTTACTGATAAGTATTGATCTCGCGTAAAATGTAGCTAGATAGTGTATAGACTTGAATCGGTTTATTTTTAATTGATTCCCAGAAATGTGCGCATTCATTGTCCATGTAGTCATATTCAATGACTTTGAAGTTATCCATTCTGGTGGACTGCACGCCGAATGGAAGGGAAAAGAAAGCAACAGCCGATGAAGTAAGAGAACGGCGGCAATATTCATTTTTGGTTGACAAGTAAAGTCAGTGTTTCAAACAGAGTTTGACGTGCTCAGCTGAACCCCTGTTTAACGAATGACAAATTTGACAAACATTTTTTCTCGTGTTGATATCAGATTTCGCAATCAAGATAAATAGACCTTAGTTAGTTGGTCAGCCAACCGAAAGAGTGACTGCATTGTAGCGGAATCGAGATGAAATTCGAATATTTTTTGGGAAAACTTTGTCCTACCGTTCATGCTGCACCTAATTCCTGGAGTCGAGTTCTTGATCTTTGTGATCAGTAGGTTAGGTGTTAAACAAAAATATTGAGAACGTGATTTCGACTCTTTAGTCACTGTGAAGAACATTAAAGGTTGTTTCATCCTTGTCAGGAGTCACCAACAGTACACATCCAGGGTGCGAACTGGAGCACGCACCTAGGACGAACGATTGTAAATCAAGTGCTGTAGGCCCTGTTGGCTTCTTGGTTAGGGATATCAATTCGCGGACGTTCCTCTTTGGTGCACGTTCCAATTCGAATATGGATACGGGCTGATAATTATTCCCAACAGGAATGAAACAACACTAGAATCTCAACATTTATCTAAGGATGGATAACTTATGAATTATTTCATAGAATATCGCGGAAATTTACCTATTCCCATCGTTGCATATCTGACTGCCTAGTTGGGAGTTAAGTTTAGTAGAATTACCTGAGGTGAAGTATCCATTCAGAAGTAAAAACAATGAATGATTTGAAGTAATTGTCTTCACTCAAATTCGGTAAGACAATTTTTTGCTAGGCACACGAGTCAGACATCATTTTCACTGTAAGTTTGCTGTTTTAAAGTTTTCGTTCGACAGTGTTTCGGGTTTGTAGAATGAAATTCGGCGGCGGTCGCCGTACTGTACATCTTCAAATTGTGAACTGAGACACATTATTTTCTATTATGGCATCCGGTGGTTTGGTGACACAATTTTCATCTGGTATACTTCATTTCCTGTACAAGACTGTCCCTTCATCTCTCTCCTTCTCTCTGTCTCTCCCTTGCGTACTCTGTGAATGAGAAGAGTGAGGTCAATTCATTGTTAGTCGCATCCTGGCAACGTACAAACGAAACAAAATTGTAGTCATCTTATCAGCGAAAATGAACTCACCTTAATGAAACAGAACAATAATTAGGCCGATTTTAAGAAAAAAACTGTTTGTTTACTTGAAAACTCTTAGTTTTTGCTTTCGTGAGAACCGTACTGCAAATTAACCAGTTTGTCTTAATGAAAGGAAATTTGTAAAGATAAAAACCTTCCTCATTAGACATTCAGATATCAAAGGTGTCGTGTAACCGAGAGGACAATATGCCCTCTTAAGCCCTAGTCAAACTAAATGACCGCGCGCGCGAGAGAGAGAGAGAGAGAGAGAGAGGGAGAGAGAGTGAGACCAAGGACCATCAAACGACCGAGGGCAATACTTGTAATTCTGGCTAGCAGTTAAAGATCTGTAACTGTTGTCCAAGTTCATTTGATTCCAAGTTGTTTGAAAGCATCTATATGCGATAGCCGAAACGCTGACCGACTAATCTCTCTGCCGATAACGTCCTGCTGTTGGCCTTCGGAACGTTTCCAGAATTGAAACACGGGACGGAGCACGCCGCCCCTTTACCTATCCATCCGAGAGCCGTTCGTCTGGTACAGAGTGAAGTGACAAGTGCACTTGTGATAACATCGACTGAGTAGGATGGGATGGGCGAAATCATGAGGCAGTAGTGTTACGGATTCCCCTACCGCGGTTCGAAGGGTTACAGACAAAACGCACCCTGAGTCACAAATCAGGGAACATAGATCAGCTTAATTAAGCGTGTTGAAAGGAGTTTGCCCAATGAATAATATCAACATACTTGAACCTGTAGACAACTCTGATTACAATATACCAACAAAGACGAGACTCGAAGGTACTCTCTTTGGCGTCAGGCAAGTACAAGCGGTAAAAGACCAAACCCTAAGACACTCGAAGGTTAGGCATTTGACGAGCATCAAAGAACAAAATGTAGTCAACTGTAACAGAGTTCATGAGGACGTGCGTACCATGTTGACCAGTGAGAATAAACCGTCACAGTGTAGTCAGACTACACGGAAATGAGTTTGTTCTGTCACGTTCAGTCAGTATGAGTGGGTTATCAGTCGTTGTGGAGCCATTGTAAATGAGTTTGGGAAACATCTGCAAAAAACTCCAACAGCTTGGCAATGACTAAACAGTTCGAGCAACGAGGTAAAAATGGCTTAACTAGCTTACAATTTATGACGTGTTTTGGGGAAATTCCAATAGAGAAGACTACAAACCAGTCCAGACAGGTGTCAGAATCCACGGCGAACAGATTGATACGGGTTGGAAAGAATGAGACAAGCCGTCAGGAGGGACGAACATTACAGATGGGTTGAAATTACGGTGATAACTGATCAAATTTTACTGGTCTATGACTAGACTTGGTCAGCCGGTAGATGCTGTCTCGACATCAAAGCAAGAGCTAACATGAGCGAAATGGTGGGTGTTAGGACGCAGCTGGTTGAAGCACAGGGTTTTAACGGGATAGCCGACTTTTATTTTGCAGTCCCGTATTTCTTTGTACAAATGGAAATATTTGAGCCGCCGACTGCTTCTTTTTATACATAACACAAGACGAGAGGACCAACTGGTATAGCTTTCGGATTCGGGTAAGGAGTCGAATTACCGGTCACCCTGACTTCCAGGGACGGTTGACGAATAGAACTGATGAACTTTGGCATTTAACCTGGGTCTCAGCCTCTACAGTCCTTGAACACATTTCGAGATCGGTTTTCAGGGTGCAAGTTTGTTGTGTTGGGAATATATGAACTGGAATAGACAGAAAATGAGTCACCAATGACAGTGACTCGTTCCAAAATCCTACATGTTGGTCAATGTTCCGAAAAGACGAACCACTCGATCTAATGCTTTCAAGGACTACTATGTATACTAACTGAAAGGCGTTTAAGACTTCTTATTTTTTCACTTCCTGCCGTGATTCTTCCTCACTGGAACCAGGAAAAATAGAGATTGCGTAATCACACGCACCCAAAATGTTTGTTGCACTCCATTAAGAGTTGGACGTGCTGTGGAAAAGTTGGGGTAAAAATAAGTTTGTCGCAGGATCTAGAGTCCTTTGTTCGTTGATTCTGAACAGTAGTAACTGATCACAATGAGCAATATCTGTGACGAAAAGCTCAACCCTCGAAAGACAGTAGTTGAGAGCCACCGTGTAATGCAATGGTAATGCAAGAAAGCAGCTGCAGCCCATACTCGATAGTCTGGTAAAATGAGCATCTATCTCTACTCTTTCCTGCTCAGTTTGAATGTTTGAAATTTGAACCTGTTCGCATTCATAGCATGTTATCGACCAAGTCTCAAGACTCCTAAAGCATACAGCTTCAAACGACTGGTTATGTAAGTGTCCGTGTGTGTGTGTGTGTGTGTGAATGTTAAATATCCATACTTTAAAACTACATGCTGGCAGCGTAACGGTCATTATTTTTTTTATTTCCATCTATTGTGAGTTAAGAGGCTCGGAGTGACTGGACGGCTGCAGTTAAATGTTGAGCTCTGATCTGTTTTGACCTTAAATTTTGCCTGTGGTTTAACTGTTTCCGGTAAAAGAATTTGGTTTGGACCAAACCATGAAAAAGAGCTACAGATTGATTCCACGTTGTTCACTGACGGACAGGTGGTCCGTGTCGAAATGATAGATAATTTTGGCCTCATTTGTCTTTGGTCATCTTGTTTTTAAAATAATAATACTAGAATAGGGCTTGGAAGGGAATACGTCGGCCACCTGAATCAGTCAGACTAATAATTGGACCATAGTGTTCTCAATAAAAACAGCCTCCTAGAACAAGTATCGTTAGCCTAGCTTTAGGAACAAAGGAAGTAAGTTTGTTATGAGTCAGGTGAGAAGGTCAAAAATTCATCATTCGTTTCAGGGAATTGAGCCTGTGCGTCCAAGCCACATCGGTTACTTTCTACTTAAAGACAGGTAACTGGCCCATTTCCCAAAACACCCTAAACGCTTTGCTGCTCGATGCCTGGGAAAAACACCTAGTCTGACCAAACCACGGTCTTGGGTTTATGAATATCCGAACCATATGACATACGGAGCCAATGGAACGGTTGTTGCTCACTATACTGGGGCAAGGAGAGTCTTGTTGTCAGGTGCAGTAATTCGCCATAGCTTCGGTTTCTGTGGTCACGTTTTATCAAGCCAAGCTCAAAATCAAACATTTTCATGCCAACAAACATCTGATTACGTACCATGATGTGTTAAAACTGAATTTTGTGGTAACGAAATGGTCCCTTGTTTGTTACACTTCTCATCACAGGCATCGATGTTCAGGTCACCCAGTAATATGACCCTTGGGTTGCTTTAACGTTACGACCATCGAACGCTCCCACAAAGTCTTGCCCTGTAATGTACAGCGACTGGATCCCAATTGACAGAGCTTCGGTGGATCTAAACACTGGTCTATTTTGAGGTGTACGTTTACCGATGTCTGCCTTTGCTATGGGAAGTTTATCGCCAAATAAAATGTGTATTCTACTGAAGTTGTGCCGTTCAAAATCTAATTCCGAATCATTATACCGTCAGTTCGGAATACCAAACTAAGTGTACTTTGACGAGAAACTGACCGCTGTTGCACGACCAACGATGATGTGATAGGTCAGATTTTGGATGGAGAAATGGGTCAAAACTGCAGGTGATTCACAAAGCTAATCGACGAACTAGAGGCCATGGATAAGTCACCGTAGGGATATCCGGCGTTTAATCAGCGCCTTCAAATCTGATCGAGTTCGTCCAACTGTTAACGCTGCAAATCTCCCACGTGCACCGGTTCAACCACTGCTCACGAATCCGTCTTGCAACCACAAAATATCCATTACATGCAATGGATGCTGGTCCTCACTACATCTTAAATATCTTGTGTCGTGATGATAATAATAAGTAATGGTCCAGTTGGACAGGGGGAAACAGTTCAACGTGGACCTGCTGCAGAATGCAGTTAAGCCCATGGAAATGGACTAGGCTAAGCTGGCCGCTGAGTAATAACCGCAAACCGGTTAGACACTCAACTTTGCTCCGGGCGCACCACACTAGCATGTAGACCTAAGTGTCCGTGTGTCGTCACGCTGGGCTCGCCTGTTTGCCTGTCTGTCTGTCCATCTCATCAGCTACGCTTTGCATTTGTCTGACTATCATTGCCCGTGTTCCTCTCCCCCGCATAAACTATGCTTGCGTCGTCGTCGCCTTCGTTGTTATCGTTAGTCTTGACGCCGTTGATCCAGCTCTCTGGTCAAGTGGATACGCGCACGCACATATACATACGCATGCCGAGGAAATGTTGGTCCGTCATATGACAGGCTGATCATCATATCACCACTACTATTGCTACCAACCTCCCAAACACATTGCCATTTCTGTTCATCGGACTCACCGATGGGTCACCAAGATGCCGTGCCTGTCTAGACTTGCCGGTCGACCGGGTATAGAATGTGGGCAACTCTCGACCTCAGGTTGTTGTGCGTCCGTGTGAGCTGTAAACCAACACGTAACTACGCGCATCCCCACAAGTATAAACGAATCATCGTTCCCTCTTTCTGACGCGAGCGCGTACGCACGCGTGCGTTAGCGTGAGTGTTGACACAGAACTGTTGCAGCAATCCATGCGGAAGAACGGAAAGACCACGTGAATACGGTAGCTTCTTTGACATTTTGCCGCTCATGAGCTCCAGCTGACCATAGCAACAACAACAACAATTGGCAGCCTCGACTCGAAGATCAAGTCATAAAGTCACCATCTACGCGTTCATCTTTGTCGCTCAAAATCCAAGGGTCGACAAGCAAGTAACGGGAATGACAAGAAATCTGTCTAGTGCAGAATCCACATCTTTCCTTTGATTCTGAAGGCATGCAACAGTGCACAGGATCCATTTGAATTCAATTGCCTGCTTGTTATTTTGCATCAAGCCTGCCAATTGTGCCCAAAGCAACAGACTGTGCTAGTGTATGTGTACTTGTGTACCTGTGTGTATGTGTTTGGGAGTGATCAGTGCGTTAATTCATCTACACACATCTGTCCCGCCCTTTGAGTAACCACTTTCCGTTGCGGATTACGTAACAAAATTTCTCGTCCTCGCATCGCTCTCTCATGAAGACCGCATACTGTGACTGAGTCAGAAGTATTGACCATAATTCCCAACTAGCACTTTTTTGCTGCTGACCCACCCCCTAGTGGAAAAACTACCCAGTTGTCGACGGCCCCTATTTTGCACAGTGTGCTGGATTCTTTCACGCTGCCCAAATTGGTTTTATCCACCGACATTGGGTTAACATCCCAATGTTCGGGCGGTTGGTGGGGCTATGACAAGGGGTGAGTGAATCGAATCATTTTCCGATATTTGTCAACTTGGTCCTGTGTCCGCCCCCTTGTGTGTGTGTGCTTGTGCGTGTGCGTGTGCTTGAGGGAGAGAGCCGCATATAGCTGGTACTCCAAATAGTTGATGCTCATTTTTTGCCGCTTCGAGAACTTCCATAAGAAGAGGGTTTGTCCACTTTGGATAGCAGAGCACTGGTAACTATGAGTTTAAAAGAAGTAGTACCGGATGAAATTGGGGCTGAACAAGCAAATAAGTTACTACAATGATTTTAAACACTTGTATTGGTTCTGATTGATGAGTTTGACGTTTGGGTCGAGTGGTGACGAGACTGTTATGATCCCCCCTCAAACATTACGGCCAGAAGAGTCTGAACCAGGGGGCACCCGATACACATTTCTGACTCACAGTAATAACGACAAAGCCAAACCTGTGCTCTCAGGATAGTTTAATCGTGCGATCCGTATATACACCGTAAGGTTTAAAATAAGCGAAACTTTGCAATCACATGATTTATTGGCATCAACTCACTTCAGACGCAGTTAGTCCGGCCGTTTTCCCACTGACAGAATGTTTCTGATTGTGAAATTTGCTTAGCGAAGTTTGATCAGTCATCTCGGGCCCGCTTCGCACCGAGCGGGGACGAAAGCAAGATGTTAACTGACCTATCAAGGATAATAGACAGAACACGATTACAAGTGAACACCTGTTCACAGCCGAGGTGTGGGAATATGTAGTAAACTCGGCTGCTGTTGCTTGTTTCGAATTGAAAAATTTCAACAAAAAGGCCCATTTTATTGCAGACCCGGTCAGTTTTAGTGAACCTTAGCAAGTGATGCTTGACACGAAAACTCGTTGATCCTATCGAGGAATAAATTGTTATTTCACCATAGTGATAAAACAGCATAGGTCCAATTCTGTTTTCGGTGAAACTTTGACCGGCAAATTACGTGTCTAGAAACCATTGTGGGCCAGATAATTATCATGCGGACCAAGATGAAAGCACACAGTCCCAGCTAATGAACATTAAGCAGACCACTTCCAGACAGCCGGCCGTACCGCAAACCCCAAAAGCACTGACATCCAATCTCAATTAAGCACTAAGATCACAGGATTTCAAGGATACCCGTTCTGCAGTCCTCCAAACCTGGTCTTCTGAAAGAAGGCTCGGAGAGGATCACCACAGGACAACTCTGCACTTCAATTTTGGCAGCCGCGTGGTAATTCGCCAAGTTATGTTGGGTGATGGACGATTAGTATAAAAGTATGAAAAAAGATATGCGAGTATAAGTAATTTTATAATAACTTGTTACTCTTTCTTCCAGCTTCTCTAAAATTGTCTTCTCTTTCGTCATCGCTCTGCGAAAACTGAGTCGGTTGTCGGACTTGTGCCAAGTTTATTTGTATCCATAAACAAATGGGAAAGAAGAACACTAGAAACTTACCGTCTGCTTCATATTTTATTGTCTGTCCCGCTTCGACTTGCGACCTCAAAGATGTAATATCATAGGATACGATATGAGTGATCGTCCGAACGTTGTTTATCATACGGTGTTCATGTCCAGTGGGCTACCACAAGCTGATTCATTTAGTCTTCCAGATAAATTATTCAACTCGATATTTCTGTTTTCGGGTTTGAGTTCCAATTAGGGTTTGAACTGATAATTGCATCCCAACAGTAGTGAAGAAATATTTTTCCACTTTCCTGTGTGTGTGAAACAAAGGATTTTGTGACCTGCACCAGTCTACGTCCGATTGGTGGTCGTGTGCCTAACTAATAGGATCATCCGACGAACAGGGAAACGCTGATTTCACAATTTTCCACTTGCGAAATAATATTAACCCAAAATCCTTGCAGAATTATTTTATCCACCTGATCATAGTAACCGGAACGAATGCGGACAACCAAGAATGGGTGAAATATATAAAATACTTGTCATGAATTAGCCTTCCAAATCGTTTTTGTCGTTTCCTAGTTTCAAGCCAATTTAATGAGGAAGGGGAATGCCTCCATGATCTCGAAGATCCAGTCCAATTGTAAACGCGTTATTTTAGAATCATATATATATATATATATATGTATGTATGTATTTGTGGATAACCCTCAAAGATCACAAAATGGGAATAGATCAGTGACATCACCATTAAGAGCTCAGCAACTGATTGAGGGCACAGATATCAGACGATGTCAACATTCTTTTTTGGAAATGCGATTTTATCACGTCTAATCATTTTTTTTGTCTCTATCGGTAAGTCTGTGTCGGATAGCCTCATCAAAAGCCTCGTCCGAGAGACTTCGTTCCACTTGGTTATATGTGAATTCGGATGTTATGAGAATGTAAGCTGTTGTCAGTGCTTTCTGGGTAACTTCCTACTACTTCGTCAAAATTGTTATGACACGGTAGAGTTAACTCTACGGAACCGGGTGTTAGACACGGCAGTCCTGTGATAAAACCAAGACAAATAAACCTGTGATATTCGCAGCGTCCGAGTGAGACTCGGCGATGTTCAGAATTTGCAAACCGTAAAAGGAGGTGGAGCTGACCCCATCGGAGCTGGGTTAAGGAAACCTTTAATGAACAGCCATTTCATCTCCATCAGCAATCATCAGTAGTGCGTATCCGTCGCTCTCCCCATTTGGGACGGGAACCTAGGGTGAACGACTATTGGTCGTGCATCCCAGCCGCTATGCTTTCTTTGGTATCTAAGCGGTTTATTACGGTCGACATTATAATGCATTGCACTCATCTGTCACTCACTTTTTACGGTCACAAACCATTGCCCGTCAAACACTCGAAGTTGTCTCTCACCGAAGTTTATCCTTACGATAGAGGGTGCTAAATCGTGTGGCATTCAGATACAACACAATATCAAATAGCTCACGAAATTTTCAGGACAACATATACGGCAGTTGGTTGGCGTCTATCCTTGAGTGTCTATTACATGTGCGTGCGTGTGTATGTGTCCATCAGCTCTTCGCGGATATAGTGTAGGGAATTTTAGAAATTTTGATTCGAACATTTATTCGCAGTAGATGATAGGGACACCACGGTATCAGCTAGTGACCAACAACACAATATGAAGACTAAGTTCATCATTGAAAGTCGGCTCCCTACCTGTTTGATCTGATTCGAGTGAAATCAATTACAGTGGCAGTAAAAATCCTCCGTGTTGAATTTGTGAGTCGAATGGGAAAAAAGCTTCCACTACTACTGCCACTAATAATACAACCAAAACCACAGCCGCTATCAATGCTGTGACCAATCTTAATACTATTACCAATCCTTCTATCATTTCGGTTACTGTTGGTACTACTACTACTACTACTACTGCTACTACTACTACTACTACTACTACTACTACTACTACTACCACTACCACTACCACTACTACTACCACTACTACTACTACTACTACTACTACTACTACTACTACTACTACTACTACTACTACTACTACTACC
>LUCM01003011.1:57547-95282 GCA_008360955.1 Fasciolopsis buskii | reverse complement strand
ATTTCATCTCCATCAGCAATCATCAGTAGTGCGTATCCGTCGCTCTCCCCATTTGGGACGGGAACCTAGGGTGAACGACTATTGGTCGTGCATCCCAGCCGCTATGCTTTCTTTGGTATCTAAGCGGTTTATTACGGTCGACATTATAATGCATTGCACTCATCTGTCACTCACTTTTTACGGTCACAAACCATTGCCCGTCAAACACTCGAAGTTGTCTCTCACCGAAGTTTATCCTTACGATAGAGGGTGCTAAATCGTGTGGCATTCAGATACAACACAATATCAAATAGCTCACGAAATTTTCAGGACAACATATACGGCAGTTGGTTGGCGTCTATCCTTGAGTGTCTATTACATGTGCGTGCGTGTGTATGTGTCCATCAGCTCTTCGCGGATATAGTGTAGGGAATTTTAGAAATTTTGATTCGAACATTTATTCGCAGTAGATGATAGGGACACCACGGTATCAGCTAGTGACCAACAACACAATATGAAGACTAAGTTCATCATTGAAAGTCGGCTCCCTACCTGTTTGATCTGATTCGAGTGAAATCAATTACAGTGGCAGTAAAAATCCTCCGTGTTGAATTTGTGAGTCGAATGGGAAAAAAGCTTCCACTACTACTGCCACTAATAATACAACCAAAACCACAGCCGCTATCAATGCTGTGACCAATCTTAATACTATTACCAATCCTTCTATCATTTCGGTTACTGTTGGTACTACTACTACTACTACTACTGCTACTACTACTACTACTACTACTACTACTACTACTACTACCACTACCACTACCACTACTACTACCACTACTACTACTACTACTACTACTACTACTACTACTACTACTACTACTACTACTACTGCTACTACTGAGCTCATTCTCACACCCACATCATGCATGCATGGCTTGCCAAGTATTTATCATTTAATCTAATTCTTTGAACGGTGCGCTTAGTGAAGCAGATTTCTTCTAGATGCGAAGAAAGGGCGTTTTGCGGCCTTTTAAACCAATGTTTTTATTACGTGCGGTCCGGTTAGGTACATATAGTTTGGGTCAACCTGAAATGAATATGTTAACGTGATAAGAAACAGCGTGGTGGAACTGAAACCTCATTCACTCGAGAAAATGCCACTGTTTTCGTCGCAATGTGAAGATGTAGGTCAACCAAAAAATAATGCTTTCCGGTAGTGTTTTCCAGTGAATTACTACAACACATCTGGGAGAATGTTTATGTGAAAGCAAATCGTTCTAATTTTGATATCCAAAATAGACTTATAAAAGGGTTGCTGACGATGAATCGTCTCTAATGGGGGCTTATTTCTAGTGCTCTACGGCTAGCCGTCCTAAAGCCCCCATGATGCGAAGTTGTTGTCGACTACAACGTTTTTTTTCCGCCCCTAAGTAGACTGCAGATCTGGGTTAGATGACTTGGGATGGAGTAAATTAGGCAGGTTTTTCGACATTCCATACCCCGATTGAGGTATATCATGAGTAGGGTGTCGAGACCAGTCACGTGGTTTTTGGCTTAGTTTGATTTCAACCAGTGATTGTACCGTGTTCGAAGAAAAGTATATATTCCACCCGAGACAGTGGATGTTAAATTATGTCTAATGATTACCAGAGGCCTATAACGGATGGGCTAATATGTTGGTTATAATAATTGTCACGTTTTTGAGGATATGATATGCAGTCAAGCTTGGTCATCGTATCAGTAAAACTCTTCTGATTTGGACATTTTTGACAAAATGCGTCAGGATGTGACTTTTAACAAACACATGGCAAATGATACCCAGCGTGATAATTAAATACATGACGATTGTTTGAATATATATCTATTGATTTGGTAAATGAACTCAGATCGCCCGAGTCATGTACAAGTCAAAGGTTACACAAAGATTTGCTTGTTTTTCTGTTCAAAAAGAGGGGTGATTAGGATGGAAAATATTTTCTACTTCAAGCCCACGTTACAATCGTCCATTTAAAGCGAACAACGTTGTGCCATAGGCCAGTAGAAATGTATACTCAGTTCACTAGAATCATTCTCAACATGCCTATTTTTCTTTAGTTCATCATGCACTACGAACTCGGAGTTATTCATCTAATCGGGTTTTGCCTATTAATCCTAAATTTAGAATAGGAAGCGTAAATATCTGTTCGGAAGAACTTTGTAGACGGTCTGATATGTTTCCTACGAAACTATACTCTTGGTCAAACCCATCGTAACCTCCTTGGATTTATAACGGTGGAGCTAAAAGTCTAAACCATTCCATATTCCGTTACCTAGCATTCTACCGGTTGTGAAGGGTAGAAACAAAACAACAGATATTACAGTAATTTCATAAGCCTTCCATTGATGAATGGGATATTTAGCTCGTTCGACGAATATCTGACTTATTAGCTTGTTTGGAGCTATCATTAGTGCGGAATGTGTAATTGTTTATGGTGTTTATTACCAAAATGGGTAACATCATAAAGGTCGACTTAAGAATATTTTGCAAAGCAATCCATCTAATTTTCACACCTTCCCTGGGTCTCATAAAGCACAGAACTTATCGGTAGTGTGGCTAGTCATGTTCGTACGAAACCTGGTCCGCGTGTCTGTGTCAGTTCGAGGCAGACCACGACTGAAAGTGCGAAACAGACTTATTTCTTTCTTACGGAAATGTTCCCTGCAACAGGAGAAGTTGACTCCATTCTTATTAACCGCATATATGCACGGAGATATCTAAGGGGCAGGTGCGCTCTGCACCTTGTTGCTCTTTCAGTCTTTTCTTAACCAAATGAAACCGTCATGGCAACAGGGTTGATCCAGGCAAGCCAGCAGCCCATTCTGCGCTAAGTTAATTTCTTCTGGAATGCCTGTCCGAAAAATGAGGTTCCCTTACTGGTCTTTAGCCCACGATAAGCGCTTCTCCGATCATTCAGTAATATTTGTCCTGAAGCCACAGACGGTCATTGCGAAAACGATCTGAGCTAAAGAGGGTGGAAGTTTCGCGATTGGACACAGCGCCATATCGGTATAGGCCGATTATTAAAACGAGAGTACCATCCGCCAGCATGATGCAATTTAGTGTTGTTTATACGTTCGCAATAAGGAAGATGCCAAATAAAGAAACTCGTTATCGTGCCCCGGGGATGTAAATACACATTTCCAGTTGATGGATGATGCAATGGAGTGCACCGACAAAGCACACAATCATTCACCAGGCGTGAATACGTGATACAGCTTGGGGCAGGGTAGATAAACAGGAAACTGCTGCTTTTGTTGGTCTAGTAATGAGAGACAATGTTAATAAAGTCAAACGTGATGATAGTAAAGACTCGGATAACTTGGATGAGTATGACGATGGTCATTCAACTGCTGGTTCACCTAGTTTTGGTGGCGGCGATTCGGGTAATGATGATGATTCGGATCATGATGATGATGATGATGCGGTTTAGGACAATGATGAGGATTGGCGTGACAATGCTAACGCCTATTAGAATTTTAATACCCACGTATTTTGGAGTGAATGTTTCACTGGATAAGTTCGTGTGTATGCTTTCTGATGCCACTGATTCTTGGTTTAGTGAATGAACATGGGTAAACTGGTGGTGATGAATGCTCCTGTAGTCTTTCCATCCATAATTTGTGACTAGAGACATATAGGTGAACTTTTCGCCTGAGTACTGGTTTTTCTATCGTGCAGATTTCGGGTAAGATTTCCCGTCGCGAATATCAGTTGACCAATTCAGTGGTGGGTTGCACTATTCGGTCTTCCATCTTACAGTTCCGCCGGACATTTTGGAGCATTCTGTGACCCACAAATCCAAGTCTCAAAAGGTGAAGAACGACGACTATCTAATGACAACCGAACGATGTTCTATTCATTTTGAACAAGTGACTGAGGATGGACACAACAGAGAGGAATGAATTATGCTCCATCTATGCGTTGTATAGGTCCGGTGAAGGGGGTGTCTTGCTTCCCGATAGATTTTCCATTGATTTTTCACGAAGCCAATTTATATCAGAGTTTGACGTTTCGAATTATTCGTTGTTGCAGTACAGCACGACTCGGATCTATTGGTTTCCCCGAGTAAAGAAATCGACTGGTCTGCAAATGCTCACAGCAAACAAAATCAGACATCATAAGCAGTAAATTCAAGTCAAGGAAGCAAGATTTAACTCAAGTTTCAGCCTCTTTTGTGGACGGCGTTTGACATGCGCTACGGCTAACGTGGTTTTTTGTCTGTCGGGATATATAAATATATATATATATATATATATATACCAAAACTGTTCGCGCACCACAATTTAGCCAATTTTGTCTAAGTAATTAGCTTGTTACCAGTTCATCGGTGTACTGTTGGATACTCATGGGGAGATCACTTTTTTCTTGTTGGGTTTTTAAGGATTTGCTTTGGTTTACCGCCGTTCGCTTCTAGGGAATGATAAACCGATTGCGTAAATAAGCTTAGTACTTCGTAGGTGCTTTTGGTGTTCATTCTTTGCAGGCTCAAGTACGAGGCAGAAGCATGCTGATGTGTTTCACGATGCCTGCCTACGAGTTAGTTCTCTATTCGAGTGGACTGAATTTAGCCCAGTGGTTCATAAACCTGTGTCACCTCTTCGTAATTCTTCAAAGCTGCTAGATCAGACAGAAAATCCCACCGAATCATTCAGAGATATGTGCAGTTATAGTTCACACGCCATTTCACCAAAGACTTCAGACTTCAGTCATCTCAAATTACGATTAACCCTTTGTTTACCATCTGTTGATTTCCTTCGCTTCCTGAATCTATAGATAGAAACTAAATGAAAGATGGACGTACAAAAGAAGAAGGACGACCCAAGAAGCAGGACAGTCAGCCAGCTGAGAAATTTTGCTCCTACCGTACATTCCTTGCACTCTTGTTGAGCATATACAAATCTGGTTACAAAGCGAGTTAGTGGTTTGGCACCAGAGATCCAAGGTTCCACAGAATCCCTGATAGAAAGATGCTTTACTGTCTAGTGCTCATACCTAAAGATTGTGAGAAAACTATTCAAATATCCTAGTCTACGATTTTTGAATTTGCAAATTTCCCTGGAGAAAACAATGGTTCGTCCCGGGCATGTAAAATATTCGCCGCCTCTGATTCGAAACAAGGATTCAACAATTGTACTTTGATATCATAGTTTCGGCAGAAATTCGACTCAAACAAAAGGAAAATGAGTGAATGGAAAGTTCTGACTAATTGAAATGGTACCATACCAGGAAGTCACGTTTGCACACCTATCCATCACGGTCAGTTATCCATCTTCCCTCAACACCCCTTGTCACACCGTATCACCCTGTTTCCGAATCGCATTACAAATATTCGAAACACGTGCTGAGATCTGACCAGCCTGTACATTTTTAAGGATTGCGGGTTAACACCCAGACATTCAGCGAAACTCGCGGCATATAGGCGCGAATGTTCACAAGTTAAATAGGTAACGTTTCACACCGATCGGAATGAAATTTTCCCTAGGTCAGATCCCTACAAAATCTATGAAATCTTAACTTTATAATTACAATTTCGATCAGGCTTTGTCAAACGGACACCATATGTGAGTTTTTGCTGGTTCCATCTACTTGATAATTTCTGATGTTTTTCTCGTCATAAGTACGAAAACCACTAAGCTTTAATCTCATATTCTCACGTGGTTAATTACCGAATGCCTGAGGGATCCCATGACAATGAGGAACTAATAACTAAGAGCTACCGGCTTCACTAATGAAGTGATTCCTCCTGGTGAGCGTCTAGTCTGGTAACCAACCGGATTGGGGCACTCCACAGACTTTTTCGCTCTGTATTTGTGAATGTGCATGCGTGTATGAAGGTTAGTTGGAGTGGATTAGTGAAACTAGCCGAAAGTCATGGCACCGGTTAGCACACGGAAGGTGATGAGGAAAACTGCTGCGCCATAATACGCTCCACTGTCAGCAGACTGTCAGCAGACATAACAAACTAAGATCGAATAACCAGATTGGTTGATATTTCTTCCGAAAATCTTATATTTTTATCACGTAACAAGCCACCTATGGCCGCTAAATCGAATTATATCACTCTGTTTTAAATTAGACTGTTCCCATGATTGAATTCAATTTGGACTCAGGACGATGAGTTTGTTGTAAGGCTTGAGTATCCTTCGAGAGAAGCTTTGCACTATAGAGGATGCATGACAAACTGAGAGATCAGCACGTACCTCATACAAAATACTTGCTTGCCTGAGATAAAGCAAACAGTAATTTTGTCATACACCGATGAGTGAATGAATTCAGTGACTTCTTTGGCATTCACTGATACTTTTGGCGTAGCGCTATATCATATCGGACTTCATCCAGGTGCTGCTCACAGGGCCTCGCACTTGATATCAAACATTTTTGACCGGGCGTTGTCGGTTTGACAGGCAGCTCAGGTTGGACCTCAGTAATTTTCCAACGGACTGCACTAACTCCTAAGGATTTTAGGCCCTTGATTCAAACGGGTATTAAATTAGGCCTACGCAGATTTGCTAATTAAATTAAACTTTGCAAGTGCAACCCACGGAATATTACGGGTTTATTTGTAAGTAATTAAGTGGGATAGTTATCATAAAGCCTGTTCCGTAAATGGACACACTGCGGACGAAGGGAGGCATTCCCACTTGTGGACTGATATCCACGTCTGACAACTTAGTGGTCTCGAAAATTATCAGCAAACATCAGGAATCAAAATAAAATTTGACCGCAGAGCAAAAAGCGGAAAGCATAACAAAGACGGCAAATGAAAGCAGACGTCAGAGTTTAAAAAAATGTCACCGTGGATGAGATTCCTAGGAGGGAAGTTACACAAATAAGCGGTTAAAACAAAGAGAGACAGATAGGTAGACAGGTAAATAGAAACAAGTGGATAGATACATCCAAGTGGATATAAAGTAAAATAGTTAGATAGAGAGATGGATAGATATACAGATAAATAGGCTGAATGACTGCTTGGTAAAAAAAGAGTTAATTGGTAAATAGATTGGTAGAATCGAATGGATAGATGGTTAGTTTTAGAGGCAAGGTATTGCTTCTGCATATAGATAGATACTTCGATCAATTCGTTTGTATTTCGGTTGGTTGTTTGACATTATGCGAACCTTTCCTACTTGTCATCCTTTTCCTCTAGTTAGTCATTTGCTGAATGACATCCCTTGCATTTATATTAGTGATCTTTAGCGTTTTCTAGTTTCCTGATCGATCACCTCACCGATAAACGGGTCGATCGTTCGGTTGGTTCATGTGTTAAAATGAATCATTTCGGGTTCACCCCGCTCTGGCCCTAAGCTAGTCTCACATCTCAGTCACCCTGTTTGTCCTGGCCTCGTCAATTCCCCGTTAATGATCGCGCGCGCGCACAAACAACTGGGCACGGACACGGACGTATACAGCATATTCCTTCATGCGTGCACACACACAAAAGAATTTTCCTTGAGGTAACTTGGATAACTTGACCGCAAAGATTGCTCAGTTTTCCGGTTCACGAATTCCTCCATCTGCATGACACACGCGAGGTTACAGCACATTTTCACTTGGTTTTTTCGTGTTTTTCTATCTCATCCGATCTCAAGTTAGGACGAATAACTCGAACATCCAATCAAGCAAGCAACTATTCAGAGTGAATTAACTGACTGACTAACTAACTGTTTAAACGAACTGTCAGCCGGTTAGACTCGGGTGAAGTTTTCACCTTGCGATCATTCCGTGCTTCTGACGAAATGTACCCGTGCGATGACAGTTTCATCCGCATTTGTTGAACTCGTAACTAAAGCCTTCTAACCGCGGTTCACCTTACCTGTTTGCCAGTCGATCAGGTACCAGCCACGGGCGACGGGGGAAGAACCAAGGATGAGCACGGGTTCTGCACTGTCTCAGGTCAAGCGCGAACGTCTGCCGAATGTCATTTGTGCTGATCTCTGATGCTTAAAACAGTTTCACAGCTTCCCTCAAAGTGAAGCTTTCCGAGAACAAAAGAACAAGGCAGAGCGTGAACTGAAATGCTACCGGTGGAAATGCAGATAAGCTTGATGAAATATTCTCCCAAAATTTCCACTGACTGAACTGCTTACCAATTTAGGTGGTTTTTTCAAGTTACAGCTTATAGCTCTAGTTCTCTTGGTATCCGTACAGTCGTCCAACCATAATTCCGTCTGGCATTCGACTACTGTGGCATATGGTAGTCAGAAGGTCAGTATCTGGGCGTGCAGCAGCTAATTCGCCGGGTTCAGAATCCACCGCACAGGGGAACACACAAACAAACCTCTCTTTTCTATCAAGCATCTCATGCTTAATCAAGGGCTACGTCCTACTGCGTTGCGAATGAAAACATAAGTATAAATTAAAGAATGGAAAGATTATTTATAATCTATTCATTCGTTTTGTGTACACGCTGAGAGGAGAATTGTCCCCTGCAGCGTAGTCAATCGCTAAGCAAAGACTAGGACGATCGTAGTTTGCCCCAAACACGCCTGCATGGTTTTCTTCTTGAGTTATCTGTCAAAACGTTTTGCGTCTGTGGCCTAAGAGAACAATTCCTTCTTCCCTTAGTCCTCGTCAAAAAACAATTGCCAGCTGAGAAATTGTTAGTTTTGGAAGAATTTTCTTTTTATTTCAGTTGATTATTTCCTCCTACAGATCCTTAGGTTACTCAATATGTAGGCCCGTTTCGATATTGCCTACTCATTTGCCCGGTGTCACTCATCTTTTTTATGGTTACATACAAGGAACAAGTCAATATTTTGGGACTTCTCTTCAGGTCAATTTCGTAGTGTTTGCAATTTCAATATGTTACCAGTAGAGCACGTGAATGAAAGTCAGTCTTATTTGTCACCTTAGTCCCCCGGGGTTTACGACTCCTATCTGCCTGTCCCATCGTCTCAGTCAAGTTGGGCAATGATAGTTGTAAATCTGCATGGAATAAATGCACTACTAATATTCCATACAGCAGCTGCAAACATTACGAAATTGTTCAATTGAACTGTCTTGGTCTGAAAAGACATACAGCAGAGGTAGATCCGTGCTCGTTAGATTGGGGCTACGACGAACTTATTCTGTCAAGTTGATGTACTCAACTGCCATTCGTCTTGGATTTTTTGATTTGACAGAACTTAGCCTATCAAACACCAAACGAGAATAGTTACGGACAAAATGCCAGGTCAAAGTTGCTAACACATCCCATAAAACTTGTGGTAATGTTAATTTCACAATTCACGGACATTCGGCTTACCCTGAGAGGGGAGTGTGGGTGGGAGAGAGAATTGCGAATTCTTTGTCGATAAAATTTCACTGAATTTGCATTCCCTCACGGTACCTCACCCCCATTTTGATCGGGGTGTTAATGCTTAGGTAGGTGGTTACAGGAATCTCGAGTTCATTGTCTGAGCCTCGATCGTATCCTCCCTTCAGGTCACGAAACAGGGAACAATACAAACGAGAAACTTCTGTCTCTCTCTCGCTCTCCCTCTCACACACACAATGTTAACACGACGTTCATCGAGAATGGTAAATGGTCAAGACATACCGATACCGGCAGAGCATATTTCCGGGTCTAGTTGAAGGGAACAAACGAAAACAAACTGTTTAGCCTAGCCACATTGGTTTGTAGAATATATACTTATTAGGATTGTTTTTCTCCCTTAGTAGAACTGAAGAAGTGATCGTTTTTGCTAGTCTCTAATCGCAGTAAATGGTTTTCTACGGTTTTCGATTTTTTCTGACTAGGGTTTCGTAGCTTAGACAGAATCAAGCAAGATACACGGGATGCTAATGAATGAATCAAATTTTCCTACATCGTAATTACTGCATATTTTGTCCCAGTTGGTCATTCGCGCGACGGATTGATTTGCTATGTGGATTCCGCTCGCTCCCGAGACCTCGAGCTGGTTCATTTTATAGGCCTACATTCCAGTGTCGGTCACTAGTCTGTGGACCGAGTAAGCGTGGACTGCGTACTTCTAATGCGGTATTCATAAAATCCGCAGCGCGACCATAGCTACCGAACACAATATCACCAATTAGTTCACCACAATAAGCGGTTAATGTTCATTAAATAGCTCAATCCATGGGTTACAAAAATTCTATATTTTCCGGAGATATTTTTAGGTAGAGGATGATAACACCCGAACGAATACCACGAAAAATTTTCGCTTTATTTTTGCCAGTATCAAGAGTGGGTGGGAGAAGTGTACCTTAGGTAGGCAGATTAATTTCTAGTACCATTCCATTTCTTTAGCCCCGTCGGTTGGTAACACAGTGAGCAAGAATGGATTTGAATAGACAACCGATCATAAACCCGTATAGCTGAGCTGATTAGCTCTACAGATTCTTTCGCCTTTTAGTCTTCCTTGGCCAACATTTGGCAACTTAAACCAGCCATTCCCTGTCTGTCTGTCTGTCTGTCTGTCTGTCTGTCTGTCTGTCTGTTTTTCTCTATACATAACTGCAGGCGGATCGTGCACCTTTGAAATCACGGTGAAGGATGAAAAAATGAACGAGAAAAAGAAGAGAAAAAGAAAGTGTGCAAAGTTCAGCACGTATACTAGCTCCTCCGTTCTTCTCTTCAATTCATCGGCTATCCTTAGTAATCTCCCAATCCTTGAGAACACCCGGTTGTCCAAACCAAAGTAGAAGGTTGACTTAGGGACATCAATCCGACTCTTTGATGAGACGATCTATCCCACAAGGTAGTATGACCATTTGATGTTCGCCTAACACAATACGGACTGCCTACTGATATCTCAGTTCATACTATCTTCGGACTGGGCTAGATATCCTGAGCGTTCAGTGCACCCATTCGTCAGAGATGACGGTAAGCATACAGTCGTGCCTTTCGTACGCCCCCTGGGTTGGTTTGAAATTAGGGTTTATCCGTCTGCGCTAAATTGATTATCAAATATCAGTCAACCTGAAGGAACACTCCGGGAACTTGTCTTCGTCCTAGCACTTCAGCGGAAACAATTCTGCCACGAAAAGACAGCATGCAGGACTTTCTCAGCAGATGAAATTTGAGGCATCGGTCGTTTTGGAAGCATTCGAGAGAATGTTCAGGGTAAGTGGCTGACTGGAGGCCTGAGACTTCCGCCTCTGACTACACTGAAACATTCGAGGGAAGCCATCATCTAGAATGGAACAGACACACATTGACTTTATTGGAACCAAGACCGGTTCGGAACGTATCAAATACTTATGTGGTATGTGAACCGTTGTGTGCAATTACACTGTCTAATAACACAGCGTAATCGAAATCGTTGCTAAGTTGTCAAGGTTCTAGTCCTTCTCGGTGACCTTTCATAAGACTGGTTTTAGAAGCAGAGGAGTTCTCATGGTGTCCAACAGACAACATGTCAACTTTACATAAGCACACATTTCCCCACTGAAAATGCATCTGATGAAATTCACATAGGGTAATCAATCCATGTGACTAGATTACACATGTGAAACATGATGGGTCTGAATGCAATACTGCCTATCCAAAAACGTGTGTTCGTTCTATCCTGATCTGTGGGCATCTAAAGAACCCTCAGGTTACTAAACTGTAGCAATTTACATTTGACAAAATGGCCAAAGAAAAATCTTCCCAGCCTATGAATTCAAACTGTTGGATATTGGTTGATTCCTAGAAAATCCTGGTCCGGCAGTCACATTCTGATGAGATCTCCATGACGGTTGCCCTGTGCTTGTGTAATTTGGACAGGGAACTGAGTTTGAAGTGACTTGTTATGCGAGTTGATTGATTAACTCGCTAATAAGCCGACCGTGGTTATCGGATGTGTCTGATAGGCAAGGAACCACCACCGGTTCTAGGCACAAAAATCCCAAACGGGATTGAAAATTCTGATGAACGGTTTCATCGAACTGAGTGGACAATGCTTTTGTGCGTCGCCTGTTGTGAATTGGGAGCTGATGAATCGACCACACTTTTGCACTGGGGTAGCAAAATTCGTGGGGGATGAGACGAATCTGAAACGAGGAACTTGTTGCGAGGAAACCGTATTTTCCTTGACCATGGAGAAAGATTAGCTTTTTTCGCTAACTCATCTATTTTGATCTATGGAAATTTGCACTCTGCTGTAGGCTAATTTGGTCCAGTTTTGCCTGGCGTAAGTTCACAGGCCAACTCGCTTGTTTAAAGATGTTCTCCGAGAACATCGCTAGCTGGACGCTGAGTCGAGGCATTCATTCCATGATACTCCGTAAAGATATGAATTGTCTGTATTATTTGAACTTGAAATTATTATACGGAATTCGGTCAGTCAGATTAATGAATGGAAACGTATTTCCAGTAAGCAATGAAATGGCTTTGACCTAAGCTATGCGAACTAGGGTGACGATATCACAACAGAAAGGAAAAACATTTGAGTTGTGCATACAACTCATGGATTTATAAACAAAACTGAAAATATCAGGATTGGCGGAGTACATTCCAACCAGTAGTTTTCGAGGAGTGCTTGGATTTCACGACAGTTTGTCTCCACGGTTCTCAGTGGCCGGTTTTGTAGGCAGGCCGGCGCGAAGCTCTATCGAACTGTATCACGTGACTTGGGATGTGGACTCATCACAATGTTACCATTTGTTCAGGGGCAATGTGATATGCTTGAATTGCAAAGTCTGTGAAATTCTTGGGATTGAAATGATGCCTCAAATGCTTAGTGACTTCACTTATTGCTTTTCACTTGTCGGCTCATAATTTCCACCTGCGAGGTAACAACTGAAGAAAAACAAAATACACCGGTTCTCAAAACAATTTAGAACGATGTCAAAACTATTCGGCAATACGGTGAAGCCGGCTTTTTGAGATCGTCTGCGCATAGGTCCGGAACGTCGTTGAGCTTATGCACGAAACGAATCTGGGCGTGTTTACTGAAAGGTTAGGCGAATATCTGCTTACTACTTTGCGAACGGACGTGGGCTTGATGAATCTTGTCAGATAGTAAGGTATGTTTCCACTCAACTGCTAATATGTTTGGATAAAAATCTGATTACTTTAATATGATCCCGAAGTATTTTGGAAATCTGAGGACTCTGTATTTGACCTAGTAATAGGAATTTAGGGTATACTCGATGCTGAGGAAACGGACTGTTCTGGATTCTCCAATGAACGCCTAAATCAATTTGAAAGTCACCTTTGAAAAAGTACAACTGTGCTGCATCCCAGTTGATTTGTAAGATCCGGGTGATGCAACTGCTAAGCAGATAGCCGTCAGAAAACAACTCTAAGAGAGACAGAATTTAAATCGGAGTGAAGGGCTACGGAAACTCACCATTTCATTAATGAAATAACCGAATCGATGGGAAAATCGCGGTAGTTTTCCGGCCAGGTTTAGGGGATGGAGCAAGATTTGAATGGTGTTCTGTGTGAATCCCATTTTCCTGTAAATTACAAGTCTGGGATAAAAAAGTTTTCTCGCCAGTTCTCACTAAATTTTCATGAGTGATTCACAAAAAGAAAACACGAAGCACTTTTGGGGGGAAATTCTTGAAATTCCTCGATTTTCACCTCACCAGATAAACAGCTGTTCGCGTGCACACGCATATATCAGAAAATCAGAAAATATTTACCAATAACAATGGAACAACTAACAGTCTGGACAGTGAGAATAGCCCGTTTTCAATTATTGAAATGTATTCGTGTGTGTGTGTGTATGTGTGCCTTCTGCGTACAATTTTGGTGCGAGAAAAACGAAAGCGTTTCACCAAGGCACACAACAAGAACCGGAAATTTAACCGATCATCACTCATTCAGTTTGTCATTGTAATTATCACCTTTTTGAAGGAGACCATGAAAATCTACTTTTAGAACAGTAGGTGGTGATTTGTGCCTCACCCACATCCACATTACACAGTACAAATTACAGTCCACTAGTAAGTTTATATATGGGACTACATTTTGTTTTGTGTAATGATGAAACGGGAGAGACAAAATGAACACAATTTTCTGTGTCGCTTGGACACATCATTCTACACGGTCAAAGAAGGGCAACAATACTGATTTTGCGATAGATTTGGGGAATGAATGTACGTTTTCTTTGTTTGTTTCGCAAGTTAAAACGGGAAAATGCATTACTTATAGCTCATTCAGCAGATCGAGGGAAAGAATAAAGCACCCAAGTAATTCCGAATGTTCGTCCTATCTAGTTTGGCTGCGCAGGGCTAGGATGGTTCATCTTATTGAGACTTGTATCTTATTAGGTTGACATAAGCGATAAAAATGTGGGACCGTAACGAAAGTGGTTCGTATAATCTCGGTATCGATGAGTAGAGCGACATTTGCGGAAATCACATATTGGGATTGATGGGGCAAAGCTCAGTAGTCGGTAGATGCCATTTTACGGACTTGTAGGGATGAGACGAAATTTGATTGTGGGATCCACATACAGAGAACTTAGTGCAAAAACTGGAAAATCAGCTTTCTCATCAAGCCTTAAATATTCTGGATTGCTGCATAGGTTCGTATAAGCTAAAATATTCCAGGAAAACAGATTCAAGTTGTACAAACTTTGGGCTTCCTACTGGCCACTGATCATCTAGGTTAGCCCAGCCAATGTCATCTTCGATCGGTAGATCGCGGGTTCAAAACAGACAATTTTCTTTGCTCTCCGGGAGTCCTACCAGTGAGTCGTTCATAGGGTTTGCGTTGTAGATAGTAAGCTCTCCAAATGCGCTACTATTCGAGCCCCGTAAGCGCATGTTGAGACATTCGCGCATTTACTGGGTCCAACGAACACCCGGCCCATTAGTTTCAAACAAGATTGATGGACACACGGTGGACACAACAATGTAACTCTCAATAGCCTGAAGCTTACTAATGACGCAGCATCATATTGGTAGGCTGGAAGTCATTAGGGTCTTTCACAGAATGAGCGACATCTCGCCGCTTTGACTGACCGAGGAAAAGCACATACGAGAAACCAAATGGTGTATAGAAGAAATAAATGTATAAGGCATTAAATTTGCTACTTTGGTGTCTGCGTGCTTGTAACTGTGTGGTCATGTATTTGCTCGACCAAAGACCGTGAAATTTTCTCTTGTCAGTATCATGCAAGATGATAAAATCTCATGAAACCGTTCTGAAAGCTATTCGCCCACGTTGATTTTATGGATTCTTCCTCCTCACGTTTTGGACAAAAACCAGCTTGAACCGATCCAAATGTGAAAAGTCATTGAGCCCTCTATATTGGAAGGGTTTGGACTTCGGCGCTGACACTGTCCTTTCTTTGGTACCGGTGTAAACTGTACCACGGTAGCGAAAGGGTCAGGCGCGCGAGCGTTTGAACATTTCTTGATGAATATTTCTTGTCAATTCTAGCTGGGTGACGCTGGCTTGGTCGTGAATGCATCCAGTCTGATTCGTCATATTACGAAAAGTGATGGTAGATGACACGTTGATCCAATTTGGGCCAGTAACAAATACTATCCAAATATGAAATATCCAGGCACGCTTTAGTGCAACGGCATAGCTGAAATGGAGACATAAAAACGCGATGTTAAGGCTTGAAGAGGCTCACTGTTTGCCCCGAGCCTCGGGCAACTGAACGATATTCACGCTTGTCAGATTTTCCGGTGCCTAAGACTCAACACCCAGCTGTTATGTTACCCCTGTTAGTGATTATCAGCAGCCCACTTCCGTCTAATGTGCTGAAGTTGGTACGTGATGCATAATTCATATTAAAATACCGAATAGCTTTATGAATAACATTCGACCCACAATCGTCCGTCCTGGAGTTCACGTCCGAGATCGTGTGTGTTGAATGCGTACGGGTGATGTCTGTTGACAAGGAAGAAGCAAAATCTACGATAACTCAAAGTTTTGCATCCGTAATGAGTTGACCATAGATGCGAAGTAAAAGAATTTGAGAGATTGCTTCGTCAATAATCATGAAGAAGGAAGGACTGAATACGGCAGAATAATGCGAATAATTTGCTATTGTGAAGAACGTTTCATTAAATTCATCGTAAAATTATACTAACATCAACTTTTCTCTAAATTATTTTTAGATATTTTATTGAACCAAATGACGTTTAGATCCACTTTTGACGATGAATAGTGATAATTCAGCTCCAGACAAATGTCAATGCCATGTCATGTAAATTGCCACGTTAAACCGCAACGACGATATAAACTCATTCCACTCGAACAGATCAGCGAAATCGCCCATGTTTTACGAACTAGAAGACCATAAAATCAAAGAAAGGTTGACCGGACCCATCACAAGGTTATCATCGAGTCAGAATTTGATAAAAAAAAACACGGAGCATTGGTGGATGATTCTGAAATATCTAGGCCGAATTTGCCTAGCCTATTCTCCTCAGTTAGGCCAAAATTTTGGGATTCACTCTGATAGCAGTCATGTGACATTTAATCTCGTCCGGCAACCTAGTTAGCTAATTTTTTCTTAATATACCCTTAGTCTGAGCAACTAAACGACAAAATTACCTTCCAGCTCGAATCATGGATCAGTATTTAGTTGCGTACACTAGTGTCACTCTGCAGCACAATCTCCTAAGGGCAAATAATGGCACCTGATCAGGCGCATCAAATGACGGCAGATCAGTTGGCAAATATCGCTAAGTGCTGCATTTCTCTGGATGTGCATTTATGCAGTCGTGACATCCTATTTGTTAACGTAGCAAGTGGTTTTGAGCGAAACCAGTTTCTTTTAATAAGTAACAATTTTTCGATCCATTCCTCTCTTCTGACCAGTAACGCTCCACCACGTGACTCGATTCTCTTACCCATAGGGGATAAGTTGTTCACACGAGTTTTTCGTAAGGGAAGATTTGTTTCCATGGTCTTTGACAATGTAATCACTATCTAGGATTTTAACGTTAGTTCATTTCGAACTGAGGAGACGAAGGAAGAACAGCCTGGGGAAGGGATCTCACATAGTCAAGCGTACTACGCTAAATTGATCGTTTGGAGACTTGTTAGCCTTGAAAGCTTAAATATGTTGGCGACCGATGATTGCTTCTTACTAGAATGAACGGACTTACTTCGATCTGGAGTCGCGAAACACGTGGTGTGGTACAGCTTCCGAAGCAAATGATCCATTTCATGTCTTCGTTTTTTAGTTGGGCTTACGGTCACACTATGACCGCAAGAATTGGTTTACCTACTCCAGTTTAGTTGGCTGTCTTCTCTATTCAATTTTGTAGTCAAATAAGTTTAGTACATCAGTTAGTACCAGTAGTCGAACGGAAGGATGAATGAACTAGGATGGGAAACAGTCACGACCTCTTCCACATCCAGACTGTTTTTTCACCTGATTGTGAACTCACGTGCCAAACATTCAGAATTGTGTGAAACCTATCCCCAACTTGACCGTACTTCGGAAGCCATATTTACCGGAAAATCCTACGGCGGACTAACACTCAGCGAATAACCTGTAGTTTGCATGCACAAATGTGCTTCTTATCTAAACTGGATTGTGCGTTAATTCTGGGCACATGAAATCCCAACAAGCCAGGTGAATGACATTTCCCAGTGGTTATTTGGCAGTTCCGTTGCAAAGCCGGAAACGAATTAGTCGCGCTTATTGTTGAAGATAATTGATATTCGTTCAAACAAGCAACAAACAAATCTTGCTTTAGTCACTCAAGGTTATCTGACATGCCAAATTTCACATACTGAATTTTAGCATGGCTAGTGGAACCAAAGTACTATTTGTTACCAGAACAGTGGAACACATTGGATAGGCTAAACTAATTTCGTTCAAGGCAATGGATGGACCAACACTGACGTGTAATCGTTTGAACGGATAGGTTCTTTTTAGACCAGGACTTAGAATGCAGATGGTCGAACACATCATCAAGATGCTACCGGGCCAATGAAATACAGATATTCCTCTGCCAATGAACGCATAAACCGGACTGGGTTTGTCCCAGGTACTACAAAGTGGTTCTCAGAGGTTTCTGTTTGTTTGAAGATCAAACTATAATTTGCCATGTATGTAGGACGGCTACCCGAGAGGCTACAGAAGGTGATGCTGGAAAAAGTATGCTCAAAAGTTCTCAATTTCGAGCAATTGGAATGTAATTTTTTTCATCTTAGGAGGTGTGTCGACATCTATAGTAAGCAGAGATCGGAAAGATTAATGATGCAGACTTTTTAGTGGTTGCGATAAAACAAGTAGGTAAAAAGGTGTTTTGTAAACGAAGTATCGTAGCTATTTAAAAATATCGGTAGCTCCTATCGCCTGTGGTCAAGCTATATGAATGAAATTTTGTCCTGCTCACAAAGATCACCTGAAATAACCCAGTGATTGGATAATCGGTAATATTATTGCTTTCTCATCTTCTAGAAGAAACAAAGTTTGCAATGTTCTCTTGCATTCAGACAGATCGCCAAAGTCTGTCCATTCCTACACATTTCTTTTCTTTTATCAAGTTAAATTGTGACCTAACCCAATGTAACTAATCCAATCCTTCCTATAGTGAAAATATTTTGTCAAGATATATATATATATATAGTGATGTAATGGCATGAGTACGAATCACTGAAAATGAGCTTGTTCGCCAACTTGTGTTTTCTCAATGTGCTCAGTGGTAATTTTCAAGGAATAAATTGTAACCGTGAGGACATTTCATTCGGTGATTTTCCGACCAAAATATGTCTATTTACAACGCATTACAATGGGAACTTTTGGAATTACAGAATAATCAGTGCTAACGGACATGCTTTCGAGGTGATTATGCTGTCCAGAAAACTTTTGCGCTAATAATATTAACTTACCAATGATTAGTCCTTTTCTACTGCCTATAAAGGACTCTGATTTTCGTCTAGTCATGGTCCAGAAGATAGTCCTGGATTCCTTTGATCCACCACATCATAGCTCACGATTCTGTCTTCTCACTCAGTCAATTGAATTTCAACACTTTCGGCCTACCGTGACACCGGAAAATGCATATGTGCTCTTTTTGACCTCTAGATCTGACAAAAATAATCGTCCAACTGTCAGAGGGATCTTTTTTGCAAACTCAGTGGCCCAATTCTAATTTCGGTTTATCTGTGTGCGGTATTTTCTCTTCGTTTCTTTGGGCTTACATGACCGAAATGTATTCGATTGTAAGGCTTATGGAAGCTCACCACACGTGAATAAACACAACTTACTGCTGCCTTGCAAACTTCGAATCTTATTTAGCAATAAAAAAGCAAAGTACTAACAAAGAAGAAGACCTGCCCGTCTAATCTTCTCATTGTAGGAAGTCTATCCAACAAATATTAGCGATTAGAAGAATTAGTCCCCATTAGCAAACATCGTAAAATAAATGAGTGCAGTGTATCTCACTAGGTGGGTGTTGGGACGCGCGGTCAGTCGATGGTGCTCAACCAGCGACGCGAAAGATAGGAATAAACTTGATGGTGAACGAGATCAGGCGTTTGAGAAAGGGATTTAGCAGGAAAAACATAGAAGGTGAATCGCTCAGTATTTAGAGTCTGCGGTCACCCATCCACACCGAAATGGTTGTCAGTTAGTGGTAAATTGCTGTTGTTACGCTGACCGTTTATGATCAACGATGCCTAGAGTCAAAACATTGCGACTTACTAATAACCTAGTAAAACAAAATAAGGGACTTTTGTGAATTTTGTGGAACTGATCTAATCGCGAAAGTCGTCGACCTCGGCGAGATTCGGACGCGAGCAACCGACGCATTTGTACTTCATTTGCTCTACCAGTAAAGCTCCGAGGCCACGCCGAACAGGGCTCGGACACCTGACTTGTGGATTAATGGTTTCCCGCTCATATTGCTCTAGTATATGACATCCATATTTGGCAATTTGACGATCGGAACGGAATTTACCTATGAATCAAGTTGCTCGAATTTACAGATTTATCGTTCAGTTATATGAAGAGGATGGATTTGTGGGCTCATCTGGGACATGGTAGAACAATTTGATTGAATCAAGTGGTTTACGGGGACCGTAGAATTACAAAGCTGACGTATTTGCTGAGCGCAAAACTATCGTGCACAGGCACGGACGAGGGCAGTAACTCCTGAAAAGGACTACAGATGGATGGATGCACGGGGGATGTTCAATTTTAAAATCGTATAAATTGTTCATCACCTTTGGTTCCGTTGTTCCCGCATTCTGATCGTATCTGTGTGCACTTACTGAACGGAATGGAAGTCTTATCGATTTCACTGTGCAACTTCTGAGATGAAATCTATACTGGCAGTATTCTGGGATACAATAGAGCAACAACATTTCAATAAAGCAAAATAATCCCGAGAATGTTTGGGTTTTAATTAGTCACATATCTTCAGATTCGATTTCCCCTTGTCCAAATGCTCCAATTAAAATAATTAGATATAATTAGTTACTATTTACTTAATTGCTGCTTAAAATGGTATCTAATGTATAGTAGGAAAAATCTGGACCCATAAAACTCCCTTCGAACAACACGCCCATGAGAGCAAATTCGAACGTAATTGAGCATTGTCCTGACCGGGTGCAAAAGCAAATTTTTTGCAATTTCTTCCTTGAGAATGTTAACAGAAAGGTGGGGAGAAGCAGAAGAGACAGAGGAAAGAGCCGAGGGGACAGTTAGGCTTTATTGGGCACGCCCAGAATGAGTGACCTGAAAAGCGAGAGGCAAATTCAATTCGTGCAAATATTTTCTATTCTCTTCCTCTGTGGCGGCAGTAGAAAAAAACAAACAGAAAATTCACCCGCTCTCTCTCTCTCTCTATCTCTCTGAAATTTCATTATTCAGTCAAGTAGTTGTTTCCTTCACCATATATTTCCTACTAGGGTCTGGTGTAATTCCAAACCACTTGACTTTTCAACTTCATAGCTGCCCGTCTCTATTCCGTGGTGTGGTCGGCCTTAGTGACTAGGGTTGCTTACCTTTTCCATCGCATTCATACACCAAGCATAAACTGAAAAACTACAAACAACGGAAATGTTCATAACAGACTGTTAGTCTAAATGTGAGCACCAGGGTCTCAGAAATCACATGATACCCACTCCCATATATTAGTTTTCCAATCCAAGCACAGATAGACATGAATGGTGAACGGAATTCACATCATATTTGTATCAGTTAGAACCTCACTTGTCTATAGAAGCTAGAAATCAACTGAAAACCGACAGTCCTAATTAGATTTTAGCACAATATTATAACCTGTTGGATGCTGTTTCATTTGCTACGGATACGCATATCTCGTTTATATTATTTACGCATGCACACAAGCACGATTGCAATTTTTCAAGCAGGCCAATGGATTTCTTGTTGGTTTCTGTTAGCATCTTGTTCAAACGGACATTACATTTGCCATCCTGAAGTCGATGGGTGATTTCCTAGTTCCGTAACCCAGAACAGCAGATCTCCGGGGCGATATTCGGTCACACCGGACCAATTTGGACATGTGTGCTTATGATGAAGATCATTGACTAATGCGTTCCCCAAATTTTCACACTTCACAATTCCGCTGAAATTGAATCCCAATTACCCGGTTATTTGCTGTTTATTGTCCTAAGACGAATTCCATGATGCATTATATCACCAAAAATAATATATTCATTGTTTTTACGGTCAGTTCTAAGATTCTTAAAATTAACTCTAACACATTGTTTCTCGATCAAAAGCCCAATTTATTGTACATTTGTAGGCGGAAATGAGTTTGAAACAATTTCCACCATTCACCATAAACTTATGCCCGAAAACGGAATTCAATTGGGTTGTTAACTGGAAATCCTAAACCGAAAAAATAATCACCGGCAATTCGAATTTGCGTCCGCTTTTTTGTCACAGCAAGTCCTCGAGTGATATAAAATCTCGAGAAGAAACTGTTGAGTGAACTAAGTGCCGACACTTACCTTACCGTCCGATAGTGAGCACGGGCCCTACGGAAGACTTGACCATTGTTGTGTCGTGACGCAAATTTCGTCACAGTTGCCACGGACGCCATCGACACCACCCCGTAGCCGTGTTGGGTCTCGGATAAGGTTAGAATTACTTGAACATGACCGACGTGCTAATCTGAATGACCAGAAACTTCTTTCTTTTTTCTGTCCAAATTTAGTTCCTTCTTGTTTCCTAGAGATTCTTCCACTTTTTACTCTTGCTACCACCTCCTTCAGAAAGCATCTTAACAAACTCCGCATGTCGCTCCACATTTGCGCTGTTTTTAGGCGCCGTACACTACTTGCATTGCTTCAAGTATTGCCTATCACATACCATCATACTACTTCCACGACTGCTGTTAATGCCTGATGCATGACCTAAAATTTGTCACTAAAAATTAGACGTCCTGTCATAGGCTCGGATGGCTAATACAATTTAAGTTAGGACATCTCCAGGTATCGTCATGATCAATGGTTGTCTAATTGATTTCGCGGCTGTCGCTTGAAGAAATACCAAGGTTTGCATTCCAGAACCGCTGGTCACTGTTGGTAAACGCCAATATGCTTCTCACCCAACTCCTCACTATACCAGACTCATTGGGTAATTAAATGGTGCGATACCGCTGTAAGTCCTAAAAGTCATGCTTACCAGTCTTCTACCGTAAAGTGAGTCTCAACGGATACGGAGCATGCGATATTTGCTACACTGATTTGCCAAACACCATAAAAATGTCAGCACCTGAATTAAATTTGATCAGCTTGGAGAACATGATGCTTACCAGCTAGCAAATGAAAATTCAATAAATATAACAAAATTAACGAAAAGTGCTTGCTTGTTTCAAAAAGTCTTTGCCAGTCATCATCATCATCTTCGTTCAGTGCTAATCAGTAAGGCAAGCCCCACTCTCCGGTACCTTTCCCCCAAGGTTGCATGTCTACAAAAAGTGACTATTCAAGGGGAACAGGAAGTAGACCTATACAGAATGGAAAAGATGAGAATACTGCCGCAGCTTACTGCACAAAAGCACTTTCAATCATTCTAATTTGCCAGAAAATGACAACACGATCGCCACTGTTCACGGTTAACTGCCTTATACTTAAGTGTCTCGGGCCAGCTAGTTGATGAGTCTTTCGGACCTCAACCACGAAGACGTGAGACATCTATTTTATCTAAGTTCGCTGTACAATTTCTCGCCCCACGTTACCAGGTCATCTGTTGGCCTCCACATGGCTTCTTCCATTCCTTAGGAGGAACACAAAATAGGGCACCATACGGTAGATGAGTGTTCGCCATACAGAACACGTGATCTAGTCTAGTAAGTTTCATACCCTGAGATAAGGTGGTTTCAGAAAAGATATATATTACTAGATTCCTGACCTCCACATTACTCACTCGGTCACTCCATCCAATCCTAGCCATGGTACGTAGACATCGGTGGTCGGAAATCTCAAACCGACGAACATCTCGCACACGAATATTCAATGTCTCGCAACCGTATAACAGAACTGAGTGCACTGCGGCAGAGTACACACGACCTTTCAACTTCAGTGCAATATCAGGCCGATTCCACAGGTGCTTCAATCCATCATAAGCTGCTTGAACTTTGAATATTGGCGCGTTCATTTCTACTGCCGAGCTACTCTCATTCGAAATGTAATTGCCGAGGTCCCTAAACTTCAGTTCTTCGCTATCCAGTATCAAGCTCGGTACTGACGTCGACCCGTCTTGTACTAACACTTTAAAATTCGAGGGTGCAAAGCATACCCCAAACCAAAATGCAACCCTCGCCAATCTTTCCAGTACACGCTGTGCAAGGTCCACAGATTCCAAAAAGCACACGAAGTCATCTGCACAGTCTAGGCCACACAGATTCTCACCATTTCCCAACCCGGTTCCCACATCCTGGAGACCTCCTGAAACATCTTCCATCGCCTAATCTAAAGCAAAGCCGAACAAGAATGAACAGATGGTACACTCCTGGCGAACACTGCTGGTCATTTGGAATAAACTCGATAGTTCACCGTATACCCTCATGCGACCACAAGTATGCAAGTACAATGCTCGCTGGTATATCTTTCCGGTGGAGAGCACAATCGAACTCACCTTCTAAGTTGAGAAAGACTGCGATTGTGAGGCACTGGTGGATGCGGGGCGTTTCCCGGTAACTGCCGAAGAGTGAATATCTGGTCGATGCAGCCTCGACCTGGACGAAATCCGTCTTGCTGTCCACAGATGTTGCTCTCGCGAATCGGCATCAAACGGAGCAGTGTTAGCGGGGCCCATACCTAAATAACTATCAGAATTAAACCATCTATACGATGATGGCTACGGTCGTTGTGCATGCCGTTCTTGAAGATGGGTATCGTCAGTAACATATCTCATGATAACGGAATACGTTCCTCGTTCCAAACATCACGAAGGAACGGGGGTAGGTTCATTTATCAGGTCTTCTTCACTTAATTTAAAAATGACTGGGGAAGGTTCGTCGGGTCTGGCCACTTTCTTCTCTTTCAGATGTCCAACATTCTACTCTATTTCCAATTCCGTTAGGGGTTTAAGAGACACCTTCTAAGGATTTGCAGCTGCAGACGTCGGCTTAAATACGTTAGGGTGCAACCAGCTAAACTGATGTTTGAAGTGCTCAGCCCAATGGTCCATCCCTTGTAGTCTACCATGGATGAACTCTCTATTCCTATCGTACACGACTTCACTAACCGAAGGTTGCCGCCCGCTGGTGTGAAGTACAAGATTAAGTGGTCTTTGGCTGTTACATGAAGTGGTCGCTACTTCCATTTCTTCGGCCATTTTAACCCACCAGTTTTCACGGTAATTCTTAAGGCTCATTGTCAATTGACGCTGCATCTGTTAGCACATCTTATTCATCTCCTTGCCGTTAGGTAGCTGGCGACTTTGCTCCTTTAGGCCCAGCGACCCTTGTGCGATCCAGTGTTTTTGGTGAATGCTAAGTATAGGACCACAGGCAAAATCTGCTGTTAAATGCATCGTCTGCTTGATTTGATACCACTGCTCGTCTACATCGCTGCTTGTCGAAGTTCTTAGTTCGCCGGATAGTTTCTGTTCGTAGCTATTTCGCACAGCCGAATCAGACAGTCGTTCGACGGCCAATCGGGTTTGTAGTCTGCGTCGATGGCCATTAAACTGCAGCAAAAATCGCGTTAAACCCAGCCCATGGTTCGATTTGACCTGTGTGATTCAGTACTATCTACAGTTCCGGATAGAACAACACGAACGGCAGCCTACTAAAAGATGACTGATCTGACTCAGACTACCTGTCTAGTTTGAGCGCTATATCGTCGAGCTGCTAGTACTGTCAGAAATTCGTGCTAGACAGGAATAGATCATTTTCCACTCAGAATCGGAGAAGCCTTTCTCCGTTATTTGTCTGCTGAGCAAGCAAGGCGCAACGACCACCTAAACAAGCTTCCGATGCACTCAGATTTTCAGCTTGTGCAATAAAGTCACCTACCACCTCTACAATGTCAGACCTTTTGTTTCTGCGAACAATAGTAATGAGTTCGTCGTAAAATTCGTCTTTTGATTGTCAGTGCTGCAGTCTTCCTTGGCGTATGCCGAGGAGACAAATAAACTGCACTTAACACCACTATCCTTCCAGACGTCGACTAAGCCCTGAAGTCTCACTGCAGGCAAACACTACTATTAACCGGGATCAAGTCTAAAAGTCCAGCCGCTTCAGCCTTGCCACTCAAGACTATTCCTACCCCACATTGGCCCACAGCTTGAGCTGCTGCGTCTTCTGAAGTGTACGGGAAATATATCAACGAGATATTAGTCACAGTCAGTTGAATTACTTTGCTGGAATCCTGAATTTGTGTTTCACTGACGCAGCAGACATCAATCGAAAGTTAGTCCATTGGCAGAGCAAAGCGCGGCTGTTGGCCAGCCTGTATGAGAGTGCGCAAATTGGAGGAACCGAGGTTCAAAGGCTGACGAGGCTTGAGAAAATGTGCGCTCGCAGGTTTACAACCATTTACCACACTGTTTGACAATGAGTCGTTGCCAGTATTGGGCTTATTATCAGTGGGGGCGTCATGGGTAGGCAGAGGAGGCAAAGAAATAGGGTTGGAGACAGAAGAGGCAGGTTGAATAAAAGAGAGGGAACTCTGAGCAGTAGCATACTTATCACTACCCACCCCACCTGCGCTCGATGCAATGGGCAGCGCGGTCCTGATTATCCTGCGCGATGATCGATGCAGTATGGAAATCTCTGTAGGCATGTGACCCTTTGGAAATGATGGGTGAGTGCTACTAGGAGTCCAACCACTAGGCAGAAGAACCATTCGGGTTATTAACCAAAGCCTTTGATTCTAACACGAACCTGCCCACAAGGCAGTGGGATATGACCGGGTGGAAGCCCATCTACTTGGATCAATCATTCTTCCACTCGATTTTCCGGCCGAGTTTCTAACTCAGATCAACCCCCGATCGGGAGGACCAGGAAACTATTTCGTCAGGCTCCCACCCAATGGCCTTCCGCGCATGACTGGATATTCGGTTTGAGATAAGCTGTCATGTAGAGTTTGTTGGGTTATGGAGGTATGCAAGCCGACACCGCCTCATGGTTCAGCCTTGTTGTATACTCCAAAAATATAGCTCCTTTTGAGATGAAAGAAATCAGGGTAAAAAAGGAAATAAAATATCCAAAATAAATTCGGCGTTGCCGTGGCTCATTCATCATGTTGGTTCAAAGCTCAACTCATCTATGAGAAACCATGGGAGCACGGTGTAACTGTTTCATCTTTGTTAGGAGACATCAGCAATGTTTATTCTTCATTTGTCGGAACTGGGACGGGTGCCCGGAACAAACTACCGTTAGCCGAATGCCTTAGGCCTTCACCTGGGCTAGGGGGCTCTTAACGAAATAGTATACTTAATCACATCATATAACACCCGTCGTTGATCTATTCGGCAACGGGCAACTGAATAATAATAATAATCGAATCCCATAAGGAGATGAATTTTCTGCTGATTGCCCAAATTAACTTTGTCCGACAGTTGACAGAAACATCGTACCATGTTCAACATGTGACACGATTCACTTGAAAATGTTAAATGAAAATCTTCATTTTGTCTTAACATATTTAGAAATCTGCCGTGTCTGTACTTGAAAACGCATTGAACTTCGAATACAGTTTTTTCCACTTAACAGAACTATAACAGTAATTGCATGGGTGAATAGTTCAAGAATGTTAGGCTCAGTTTGAAAGCCTAGCAATGGGCCGTATCTTCCCAAAAATGCATAGATTAGTGACTCAAAAATGATGAAACTCAAGACTAAACTGCTTGCTAGTGTGGAGATCTAAGAAGAAGTATCCGACATTCTTCCTGTTATTCGTAATGCATAAAGTGGTTTCCAGAAAAAGGGAGTAGTTCATCTCAGTAACAAAATCAACCCATTACCACATTGGAAATGTCTCCACTCCCTGCATTTCGACCCCCGGAAAACGGTACAGGCCTCTGGTGACTTTTGGCAATACGGCTTAGCGCGATTTGCGTTCGGTTTAAGTGGTTCCAAATGGGAAACCAATTTCATTTAGTCTCAGCAGTTCTCACACGTGTTCCCGCTTGATCGGTGAACAAAGCTGAGGATGAAAAACGGTCGTTGAGTGGTAAAATGTAAAGAGCATGGGGGGCATGTAGGAGCCATTTGGAAATTTTCAATGGTAGAGTGCACTGTGGCACGCGCAGTATGATCTGAAGTGTTTGTGCGTGTGTGAATAAACAATAACGGAAGCGTGACCAACGGGATAGCTATTGAAAGGTTTGAACCGAATTTCTTTAAATCATCTTCCAGTTTGGAAATTGAGCGACCTGTGAGCGCATGAATGGGAACAAACGCGTCGATTAGAGGTTGCTGGCAAATTTTTCTAACATGCCAAACAGTAATGAGTTAGTTCCCGGAGGCGAAGAATTCAATGTGATTTTGTCGGTACGCGCTGTTGCTGATTTCTAAAAAAGGCAAACCAAATGATCACTTGGGGGCTGACACTACATGATGGATCCCTCGAAAATATTAAGGTATTTGCGAGCGAGTTGATTTAGTTCTGTAACTGACAAAGACGGATTTAAGAATGCAATAAGGAAAGTTCTATTGTTGCTTTGATGCAGATAGCATGTCTCAGGAAGACTCGATCGAAACATCATTATCGTCAGGATAAATGATGCCTCATTTGTAAGCAATAAGTGCTGTTCTGTTTCGAGCGAACGTCATTCCTAGCCTTGTACAATGTGATTGATTAAACCGGCTACTACTAAGAGCATCCTGCTGGTGTTTCTTTATCTAATTATCATTCCTTGATTCGGCGAACCATTTTGATAGTGATCTTTCTTGTTCCAAAGTTAAAATTATTGCAGATTACATACATGTATATAGTTGGATATATACAAATATTGGATTTATATAAATATAATCAACGGGTATAGACAAAGGACGATAATCGGAGGGATGTGGCATTAATCCGTACAACCAGTATATAGCCTGGTAAAGTAAATCGATTCATTTTGAAAAGTCTCCACCGTAGTTCCTTTTGTGCTACCATCCAACTGGTGCCACGAATACACAAGGCCATTAGTCTACGCATTTCCTGCTTGGGATCTGATCTGTTGCAGACTGCACCTGAACGATAACGTGATAGTATTCGTAGATAACATATGAACTATTGGCATTTTGTTAGATTTCTATCCCGAATATGGAGGTCTAACGGGGGCAGTGATCGGGAACAATCGCACGGTTGAGGTCTGAGTAAAATGTTGCACTATAAGCACCGATTCTCAGTGGTGATAAAGCGAATAAGGTTACTGTGATTGAAAATCCAGTATGGAGACTAGAAAAGTATGCAGATGATTAAACGGTTCAGCGTGGAATACCATCATCCGCTGAGCCGCAGTATATGAAACGTCAGTCATGTGATTCAAGCGGTTTTCGCCCATCCTTTTATGCAGTAGTTACCCTTAACGTGGATTTTACAAGTTTTGTTTTTTTCTTCGAAACAGTATGCTTCGCAAACGGATGAATGAACAAAAGTCCTCCGGAAGCATACGATCGGTTGCCTAGGTCTGTTACAGCTTATGACCTGTGACAAAAATGAACTACAGAGGACTGCCCCACTAACTACAGAATTAGAATCTTAGAGTGATGAGTTTGGGATTCATACCGTGGAGCATGCTGCAACCATTTTCATGAAATGACTGAAGGTATATGACACTTGATTTCTCTGACCGAATTACCTCTTATATCCGAATGGAATAACCAAAACGCACTTAAGGTGTAACTTCGTTCGAAAATGTACATTCACCAATCATTAACAAATTTACTTTAGTCAAAAAAATTAGTATGCATTCTGAATTCAAAATTGAGGAATATTTCCCCGAATGTAACATTTTGTTCCGGAGCTCACCAGGATTAGGCTGTCAATACACATTTGCCTTCGAAGGCATTGTAGAAGAACTTATAAAAAGACAACCCAAAGGATAAAAGTGCATGAGGTGCTCCTCCTCCTCCTGCTACTACTGCTACTACTACTATTACTTATACTCACCCTAATGATACTGTTATTATTTGGATTATTACTATTGTTGTTATGATTATTAGGTTTGATGATATTAGTACTATCTGTTATCGAAATGCTCATTATCGCTGCTCTAATTGTGTCTTTTCGGGAAGGGGGAGCGTAAACTGAAATTTTATTTCAGTTCTCAACGTGTATCCATCTCTCGCTACTAGCTGTTGGCAATTGTATTCGCCTCCATCACCGTGTTCGCAATCAGCCGACTACAGGCAACAAATTGCATGTACAAATCGGTGAAGCTATAGGAAACGGATCGCAGCCAACAGGTGCCGAGCTAACCAGGCTGGATTCGTGTGTGCGTGCTTGTCATCTACCCTGTTAGTCCCATCTGTAGTTGTGTTAGGATAGGTTAGGAATAAAAAGTTTTCATTCTAACTTAATATGGCATTCGGTGCTACAGATTTGACTAGCGATGAATACGGTCAAACGTGAAAAGTTGTTAATCTCGAGTGGATTCGAATCCACTTATGGAAGTAACCCACACTTTAGTACTGCCTGTGCTTTATTCATCGAGTCATGGGATCGAGGCTGATTGTCTGGACGTGTCAATTAAAGATTATTGGTCTCACGTACAACTGGCAAACCACATGCCTCACTACAGCCTGGATGATGCCCTTGTGTGAGTGCGAATTCCACTTCGGTCAGAAACTTTCACGGGTGAATCTGTTCAAAATCCGAGTTAACTGACATCCGATCGGTGCGGAGTACCCCAGTCGGTTAACGACTGTCTCCAAAAATCAGTGCGAAAATAGTGACAGGACATTGAGATTTATAGTTTGTCCCGTCCGATGGAGTTTTTGTCCAATAGGTGTTTCAGGATAGGCTAATACACGGAAACAAATAACTGGAAGCGTATTATACTAAACGGTTAATAGGTAACTCGGCGAATTCGAGGAGCCCAAGATATTATTGGCAGCAACAGGAGTAATTTTAAAATTGGATTGATAATCTATCAGGGTCAGTCTTGATCCGATTCGTTTATCATCTGATTTCCGAATTTTCTCGAACCATGATCAAACATGAACTTCACCTAGAACTTTTGAATAGGGTCATGTGAATTGGGCGTTTCCCACCTCGATGGTCAAGATCATTATTCAACCAGTGCCATTCACTTTGGTCACCGACGCCAATCTACCATCACGTGGTCAGTGAACATGTCTAAATGACTCAGGTTTTCAGCATCTCTATGTTGATTCAAATTTCATGGACGGGGTTTCCCAAAAATGCGGTCGGTCTTCCATGAACATTAATCTCCAATAAAATAAAAGAGACGATCTGAACTAGTACAAACATATAGTGAATATTTCTGCCACAAATACTACCATCACTACTACACTATCACTACTAATGAGGCTGCTGCTACTATTCCTATTATTCCTATTAATACCACTGACATTAATACTGCTACTCCTCTTTCTACTTCCTATTCTACCACTGCTGTTGCCACTGTAACCAGTACTACTACTATTACTACCACCACTACTACTAGTACTACTACTACTACCACTACTACTAATACTACTAATAAGTCAAACAGTTGGACAACTAAGCATGAAACGCTCCTAAATTATAAGCCGCGGCTGGACAAAAGTTAATGGCTTTCAAACGGTAGAGCACCTGCTCGCTAGTTTCTTGCCCAGAACGTCGATGCACATTCAGTGTTTATGGTGACTGTCAAGATATTTCAATTTTGGGAGCATTCCTGTACTTTCTTATTGAAATTTCACCTTCAGTCCATTTCACGATCCAGGATTTGATAGCAATGTAAAGATCTTGTAAGTATTTGAATGGCGTCGAAATGGCTCATACAACCTCATATTCTCTGTAGTTATGAGGAAAGGAAATTGTTTGGACATTCCTTTGACAACTAGATGCGTCCCTCCTCTTTCCAGCACACAGATTGAGACAATAGGCCTGATTTGAATTGACTGTCACCTGCAAAATCACAGCTTAGCACGTAAAGCGGGATTGCTTCCACTCGTCGGAATCTCTGTTTTATCATTTCTGTAATCCTGGTGATGGTCATCGTCATCGTGGTCGTTGTGGGAAGGGGAGAGGGGAGTGTTATCATCGTTGTGGTGGCCACGATCAATTTAATGCTATCTAAAGTAACAGTTCGGTTTTCGTGGACCAGTCATGGTAAGAACACAGTACCATACAGATAGTTTCGAGAATTTATACAGAATAGGCTGATCTGAGAGACTATCATTCGTTTTTGCGAAACACGAATGTTTACATTACTCCGTTGTACTCTTTTTGTATAATCGAATCAAGCGGGTGGCCAACTGGGTTCATGGGCTAAACACTGCAGGGGTACTGCAGTAAGTCGGTTGCTGAAATGACTTCGGGGTAAAAGCGTTTAAAAATTATCACAAAAACCTCATTTGGGTTGTTCTGCGGATATCGATTTCCAGTGACATAATATTCTTTCGAATTTCTTGAAACCAAAGAAATTCTTCAAGTTAATGCACTTATTTGTAATTGCATATGAAATCCGGCCCAATTAGTTCTCATTGTGAATTGTAGTCAGAAGGGTACGAGTGTGGTTTTGTAGAATAAAAATCCGTTTGCATTTTTCTTGTGGATCGAATCGGCGACTTACGGGTTACCGGGAAAAAGACATTCATCATTGGTTTTCGTGTGCACTACGAAACGAAAAATATTTAATGTGGAGATGAAAGAAGCTAAAATGTTTGAGGTAATACTACTGATTGGGAATCGGCTGACAACACTGTTCTTGGGCTCTGCTGCCTCCCGTACTCCGACTCGCTTATGCTAATGTTCACTTAACTGTTCAAAGTCACCCAAACAGGGAGTAAAGTGAGGTGATTTATCATATCATTCGGTACCGTTAGAAAATATGCGCGAAGACGGCATTAGACAACAAACTAAATGAATACGTGGCAATTTGTTGAAATCAGGTGGAACCAACTCAATAGTGGATGCAGTGTTGGTGTTCTGTTCATAAGGTTTTTAGGAAACGGATTCAATGATGACTTATGCAACTCCAAAGAGATTATATATATATATATATATATATATATATGCGTGCCTGTAGTTACCGCTTGAATTTTTTGATTGCATTCTTGAACAAAGATAGCTTAAGGACAACAAAGTAAGTTACCGGTTTATCCACTCAGTAGCACTAAACGATACCGGATAATAGCAAATATTCCCGCTTTCTTACAGGCAGAAATTTATTCTGCCTCATTAAAAATACTCAGAAACGCATAAGACCACTAACTTTCTTTTTCTCTGAAACGCAATACTAAACGACCAATTATTTTTTTCTGTACCCTCCTCCGAAACGAGAATGGGAATAGAGAAATTAAAATCTTCCTTTAACACTGAAAATGGCACGTTTTTAGGCATGGAAATTTGTCATAATATCAAGCTGAAATGCCTAACCGAATAGAGACCTCAGAGGAACTGCTTTCAGTTTACACACACACACACACACACACACACACACTTTCCCCTTACACATACGAGAATCGAAGGCCCAAGATGGATGACAGAAAGTTTAGAATTAAATGTATTCGTCTATTTCAGTACTGTTTTAAATTTCCTGTGCAATAACAGAACTGCGCTGAACTAATTAAGGAAAATACTCATTCCTGACTGGAACAAATCGCCGGTCATTTTGCTTGTTCGGTCATTCCACCGGTTTGTTCCTTTCCCTACCCCTCCACCACCGTCCACTCTCCTGTCTACCAGATTGGTTCAGACTCAAACGTGATTTTGCTAGAGACTGTTATAGCTCCCATTCAGGTTGCAGAAATTAATTTGTTTGCTCACAATTGCCAACGGGCATCCGCAGTACATCAATGGGACGGATCAGTGTGTTACTCAGGTGTTCGATGATAGTGGGAGTTGGTGAAAAGCTTCCTCTTTAACCAAGCAAGAACCGAGTCAAGGTAACTAAGATTTTCATCGTGTACGGTATTGTCCTCCTGTTTGGGCCAGGACCACGGTTGGCGCGTGGAAAATAGTGCCCTTACCGAGCCCAGTCGGTCATAAGGTTGACATAAATTTGGAATGCTTTGCCTGTTTGCAATCCTACCACAGAATCATTGTCACATGAAGACAACATAGCAAAAAATTGGCAATTGTCTCCATTTTTCGTCAGTGCGAGTGATGAAAACGGAGTGTCATCGTCGTGGTAGATTTTTCCCTCGGACTAATTTGGGCGCCCCAGTTGTTCCTGTTGCATGCCAGTGAATCCCTGGGAAAATGAAAACATGAAAAATTCTCAATAACCTGCCTTTAGGGTGACAGAAATTCGCACAGCAAAACTCTGTATTATGCATAGCTGAGTGAATCTGTTTGTTTTGAACATTTAACTTACTGATTATTTGAAATAAATCGTTTGCTAATTATCACCTGGGAAATTGTCCATTCGTCAAGTATTGGATTTATCTAGAACCTCATACTTGTTTTCCGGAAAAGTCAGTAAATTTTCATTCCTCCAAATCATCTGATCCTGATGTTCGTGCGTAAACATTATTCGGGGGAGGAAAAAAAACAGATCCCCAAACTCATTACCAATTCAATGGCCTAAATACGGACGAAGCACATGTTTGTCAAATTCTTATCACTAATTGGCCGATCGGGGCAGATTGTTCTGCTTATCGCCGCACGAGAAGAAAGAAATGCATTTGGCTTGCACATAACGATTCTCACCATTTTGTCTTATTGTATCGACTGCGCAGAGGAGGGTGGGCTCAGTGATCTGTACTTTTGATATCAAATAGGCCGAACCTATTTGCGAAATCCACAAGTAGCAACAGTGTGGCAAATCGATCATATCCCGGTGGGCAGTTTGGATTGGGGCTTGTTGTGATATAGGCAGTCAGAACTGTTCTCCGAGTGTAAATAACCCTAAGACAAACAAGCGTCACAAATTGATGCAATCTACTGAAAAACAAATTAGGATGAAAAATGGTGATTTTCACCCACTCAAAGCATCCACCTCGGATAGCACAGTACAGATTATCAAGAGCGAATGAAAACGAATCAAATCATCCGTGATAAGTTTAGGATAAAACTATTTTATTGTATATGTTGAATTTAATGCCATCACGGTAACCATCACCAACAACAGCATCACCATCGCCTAGGTCTTTAATGCCCAGTTGATCTTCCGAATCATCAGAATTATGATCATGCGAACCACTTTCTTCAGTCTCACTATCATCATACGAATGATCGTATGAACAATAATCACCATCATCCGCATCCTCTTCCGAATCATCATCCGAATCGTCCTTATCATCAACAGCATCCTCGATATTGTCCGAACAGTCATCATGATCACATGGATCATTATTGGACATATCCAAATCAATATCCCAATCACCATCCAAAAATCATCATCATCATCATCATCATCATCATCATCATCCGAATCATCATCATCATCATCATCATCATCATCATTATCATCGTCGTCGTTGTCATCAGGATTATTATTATTATTGTTATTCCTATCATTATTAATGTTGTCAGTACCACTTACATCATCATCCGCGTCCGTATCAGTAAATTCTGACACTTCTCCCACTGTCTTTGCAGTCTAAGGATACCTAGATGAAAAGAATTGTGACATGAATTTTCACTGTCTCAATCCTGCGAGCACTGCCACATTTAGACCAATAACTGTTAGCTCTTGAATGCCATGTTTAGTCTAGGTTAACCTCTTAGGAACAGCCCGTTTGCAGTGAACAAAGCTAGACGAAATTTCACGTCTAGGGAAGGAACGGTTCACATTTCTTCAGAGTATCGAGACAAGGCCATTAATGCAAAATTAGAGGAGGCACACGGGATCCTTCACTCCCTGCGCCTTCGTACAATCATTTATAGAATGAAACAATTGAACATTCGTTTCCGGATAGAAAATATGCCCATAAATTAGTGATCCAGCCGTGAACAATCGGTTCAGGGTGAGAACACAGTCTTGGCAATTCGCAACACTGATTAAAAGCTAATCTGTTGATCAATTGACCAAGCAGTAAGTCGACCCAGACATTAGGAGTTTAGTTAAGAACGAATGGCGTAGGGCCTCGCCGGATTCACTGATTCCTTGATTTGGCAATAGATGATTATGCGTTTTTCAGGAGTAAGTATAGGAGGATGAGAAGGAGGTGGAGGAACACCGGTAACCGCGGGAGTGGAAAAAAGTGAAGCAAGAAGAGTCTTTTCGCCTTGGGGCAAAATCGTTCCCTAGGGATCGATAGATGGATACACCGTGACCAATTGAGCAGTGAAGGGAAAATGTTTTGTTATTTTCTGTTCTGTCTTTCTTATGAAAGCGTGTGACATAGAAGTTGAGTGAGCCGAATCTGAAATAGTGTTACTCTGCTCACCAGGGACATTGTGTGCGCATGCTGTGCTGTCTGAAAGAACCTCGGAAGAGCAATGTGACTATGGGGAGTCACTGTTCCTTCGCCGATTTCCTCTTGACTGAGATCCACTGATCAGGTTAATAGGGTCAGAAGAAATGCGAACAAACAAATTGCACAGATATTGAAAGCAGCCGGTTTTAAACAACAGGTCAAAAAGCTGGTGATATCATCTGGCGTAGAAACAGAAATCCGTATTATCCTATCAAACAACAAAAGTCGGTCAGTTGGAAGGGATTATTCAAATAATCAGCATGCATGTATTTGCATGCAAATGATTTACGGGAAAACTCATTTCATAAAAGCAGGTAACCAGACGGTTGTGAAATAGCTAATTACCCATGGGTATGAGTCTATTAAAATACGGAATAGTTGAAAAGCGTTTTTTGTGATGGCAATAGTGAATATAGATTAAAAGTGAAATTTACCACGTTATTTATTGTCTCTACAAAATAAGTGAGCTGAAGATTGATGTCAAACGGCACTGAAGTGCAAAGGATAGAATGCAGCTCAGTGGCTGAATTGCATGGCATTTTCGGTCCGTAGTGAATCAAATGTGACAAGAGTCTAATCACCAAGTGTAAATAGTCTTCATGGATGGATAATATTTGACGAATAAAAAAACAAGCAATTATGATTGTAAGAAATTCTGGCGCATTGAAAGCGTCGTAAATCTGTGAAATTGATAAGACACAAAGAAATCAACAGTCAAGAATAAAAATATACCGATAGAAATGAGGGGATAGAGAGATACAGCAGATAAATAGATGGGAAGAAGGATAGGTAGAAAAGAGTGGATAGATAGACAGGTACATGTGTAGATGGATAGATAGACACTGGTGGGTAGATAGAAAGAAAGACAGATAGACAGATAGATAAATAAATAAATAAATAAATAGGTAGATAGGTAGATAGGTGGACAGAAAGATGGATATATTGATAGTTGAACAGTTAAATATTTTCAGTGAGTTAAATAGGCAGGCAAATGAATAGATAATTAGATAGACAGACAGGCGGATAGATAGATAGATAGATAGATAGATAGGTAAAAATGTCGATCGATATATTGAATTTTATTTGGTGGTTAGTTAGATAGATATTTCGTTAGATAGGTCGATGAACGATAGATATATAGGTAATTATATGGACTGATTTGTAGACAGGGTTACTGATAGATAGGCAGATTGATAGATAAAGTGAGCGATAGCTAGAAAGTTTGTCATTTAGATAAAATGCATCGACAGCTCCACAGGTAGCTCGATAAACTCGAGTGAAACGAGCGAGAGCGATAAATAGACAGAACTGTATAGAGGGTAAGTAGAAATATAACGAATAGATAGGTGGACTGATAGAAATATGGATTACTGTTTAGATAATTATGTAGATATTTATTTAGTTCTATAGGTAGATGGATAGTTTGGTAGATAGTTAGATGGATATATATGTATAGCGGTAGGTAGTTACACGAATAAAAACAAAGCTGGGTAGGTCGCAGCAACTGTACCTTTCTGAATTTTTGTGCATTGCTCAATTTTTGTACGTTGAATCCTTGGCTTACGAAATTCGCGTCATCCCTCATGCGGATTTCAGTCTGTACATTAATCCTGTTTCCACTCGCTTAATATTCCTTCGGTTTTCTGCCTGCACAACATGTGTTTTAATTCGGAATCCATGATTCTTCTATGAGCTTGTAGCTACCTGGTTGCTTATGTCGAAAAAGAATTTGGTCAAGACGACCTTGACCCGTTTATTAGGAAGAATTATATAGCCTTCAATACAAGTGGATGATATGAGGGTCTCATAGTCCATTAGGAGCCTATGACTGATTGCTCAGCATGTGATCTC
>LUCM01003011.1:0-57537 GCA_008360955.1 Fasciolopsis buskii | reverse complement strand
ATAGATAGATAGATAGATAGATAGATAGATAGATAGATAGATAGATAGATGGATAGATAGATAGATAGATAGATAGATAGATAGATAGATAGGTAAAAATGTCGATCGATATATTGAATTTTATTTGGTGGTTAGTTAGATAGATATTTCGTTAGATAGGTCGATGAACGATAGATATATAGGTAATTATATGGACTGATTTGTAGACAGGGTTACTGATAGATAGGCAGATTGATAGATAAAGTGAGCGATAGCTAGAAAGTTTGTCATTTAGATAAAATGCATCGACAGCTCCACAGGTAGCTCGATAAACTCGAGTGAAACGAGCGAGAGCGATAAATAGACAGAACTGTATAGAGGGTAAGTAGAAATATAACGAATAGATAGGTGGACTGATAGAAATATGGATTACTGTTTAGATAATTATGTAGATATTTATTTAGTTCTATAGGTAGATGGATAGTTTGGTAGATAGTTAGATGGATATATATGTATAGCGGTAGGTAGTTACACGAATAAAAACAAAGCTGGGTAGGTCGCAGCAACTGTACCTTTCTGAATTTTTGTGCATTGCTCAATTTTTGTACGTTGAATCCTTGGCTTACGAAATTCGCGTCATCCCTCATGCGGATTTCAGTCTGTACATTAATCCTGTTTCCACTCGCTTAATATTCCTTCGGTTTTCTGCCTGCACAACATGTGTTTTAATTCGGAATCCATGATTCTTCTATGAGCTTGTAGCTACCTGGTTGCTTATGTCGAAAAAGAATTTGGTCAAGACGACCTTGACCCGTTTATTAGGAAGAATTATATAGCCTTCAATACAAGTGGATGATATGAGGGTCTCATAGTCCATTAGGAGCCTATGACTGATTGCTCAGCATGTGATCTCTGCAGATAAGTTTGGGCATACTGGTTGTCCAGCGTCACTGTAACACAGACGCCGGTCAGCAGGATTGTGTATACTACGTAGGCAGTTTATGGTTCCTTTGGAGTTGGGTTTACTCACTTTAGTCAACTTGACTACCAGGGATCAGTCAACCTAGCGGAGGACGTCAGTCATTCGTCTTCCTCCTTGCATCTGAGTTAGAACACTTCGTTCTCGAGAGGCGGACGCATAGATCTTTCCAAACAGCGGCTGGGTGAAATGCACATTCCGCTGGGAGACTTTCGAAAGGAGCTTAGGGCTTGCAGGCAACTCTCGTCCAACGATCATGCTAAGCTTTTGGAGGGAATTTAATCTAGAGACCAGTCATTTTGTGAATCACATGTGCTTTCACGTAATATCGATCGGGATGTGAATGACTTTCCGTTAAATGGTTATTTGCTTTTTGATTATTTTTTTCAGTTTCACTAGGCTAACCCTTATTAAAACTAATTTGGAAACAATCCAACAATTTGTCATGCCTTGGTAAATCAAAACTGATTCGTTCCTTCTTCATATGTGCAAGGCGAGTAGCGAAGCAAGGTGATGCTGTGATAGCGCATGCACATAAATTTTCTTCAGAAAAAGTTGACTCTATCGTATTATCAATATAACTTTTGTACGTTGCTGTCAGGAACAGTAGGAACGAAAGAAATATTTATTATCAGTTCAAATAGGCAACTGATATGCAAGCTTTTGAAATTCCTTACGTGGGCATGCCCATTAGTTGCTCTCCTTCATTGGGTTAGGTAGATTTTTCTGACTTCCTCGCTGTTCTGTCTTTCATCTCCGCATCAGCACGTTTAACGCTGAGTTGCTTGAGCAGTTTTGAAGGACTACTGTTCTTCCCCCAGTCACATTCAGCAGGTTATCTGAAACGAACGCTATTAGCCGTAATATTTCATTAGGATAGCAACCCAGTTTGTGTTGCCTAGTTACAAAAGACTAAAAAATTAGGAATTCCCTGGTCACGCCAGATTCCCCAAAATACGGAGATTTGACTGACGTGATTTTGCCCAAAATAGAAGATATTAGCCAAGTGGAGTTCCGTGGCGTCGCCCCTTACCCGACTCTCATTGCAGGCGGACTTTCGTCTGTTTCAACGGCGAAAATATTGGAAGTTTCATACGAGTATGCCCTTGCAAGTAGCGTTCTGTGAAATACCTGCTCCGTTTTGCATGCATTTTATGTGGCATTAGATAATGAATGAAGTGTTCTGGCCAAATGTATATAAGTGAAAGAAGAAAACTCGTCATTATCTAGCTAATAAAGCGATCGCCGATTTTCGTGAGACTACATTTAGGTTAAGTACTGATTTATTTGGGTTGACCCAACGCTAGTCCTTTGCGTGACCCGGGGGGGGTGGCGATAGTAACAGAAATCGGGCATTGCATGAAGCAAAGCGTCACGTCTTACGAGTAATTAGTTCTGTATGAGGATCGAATTCAAGATGGAATCCAGGCGACAAATTTTTCCATCAATTTTTCGTTATGCACTGTGTGAATAATAGAAATCTGGAATTCCAGTTTCCGTATTGTCATTTAGATTTTGCCCGACATCAACTCTCGTCCATCCAGGATAGAGCTAAATTAGTTAAACTCTCCCTGTCTCTTCTGGCATAGCTCATATCAGCAGGATTGTGTCAACCAACTCTCGGTCTAGTTTGGCCCTTCCTGTCATAGAGACATCCACGCCCGACGGCTACCTCACGATGATGATAATGATGATGCCCGCTCCTGTGCTCGTCCAAATACCTATGCCCGTGTGCACACACTTGCATAGATGTCATCCACCTAGTCGACTGTTCAATCACTGTGTAACGCCTCGATGATATCCTTCTTCTCACTCGGGTAGTCGTGTGACCGGTAGCGTTTGTCATGCGTCTGTTCTCTTTGAGCACCTATGCGCATTAGCCCGGATGCGGTGTTCCAAATTCAGTGAGATAAGATTGGGTGCTTCCGATGCATTCCTTTATGGCATAACGTGAGGTAGTTTTTTTCGGTCACTCCGTAACTCATTCCTATCTAACACTGTGAACCTCTGACTTCACCTAGAATTGTGCTGGTGACACTTCGTGGAGTTGGCTGCTGTCTGAAGATGTGATCGTCGAAAATGGCGTGCAACTGCACCAGTGATAATCGATTTCTAGTGACTCACCATGCATTCCCAAACCTTTGACCTGATGGAACTTGTTGTCTTCGAAGCCGAGTACGATCCAGTTCCGGTAGGCCTCAGGCCAATTTCTGTCAGTGCCGTTGTTTCTTGTCTTCATTAATTTTCAATTCTATTTTTCTTGCTTATTTCTGGCTAGTAAAATTAGGAACAATAAAGCTAAGTGGTTACCCAAAGAGATATACCTAAATGCACAGGAACCCGGGACCAACACCGCTGACACAAGTAGGAGGAAGATCCACGGGAAACCCAGATGCCCACGGATTTCGATCTGCCGCCGTAACGACCGGCCACCAAGACACACCTTGATCTTGTGTTAGAAACATGGGATAGACAACAAAACGTTCGATTTTACTTTCTACGACATCAATCGCCATACCGAAGTAGTTCAGCATTTCAGTTCACTCGAAAATTCAGCTAACCATTCCAAAGTGAATTCTTGGTGCGATGAGAGCAAATAATTTATGCAAAAAATTTTTTTCCCTTGGATCTGTTTATGTTTGCTAAAATGACGGATGCTCTGAACAAACCACGGAACACATCATTTGTGATCGGGAGGACATAGGGTGAAACAAGTCAATTTTTATGAATAGATAAAAGCAATCAATATCGTTTGCCTCTAAGGAGATTACTGCGAAACGAATCCCAAGTAGGTTTTTCTGCCTGTCGACAGTGCATGATTATGTGATCAACCTAGTTGCATGCTGGTATACATATACAAGTGAACGAAAGTATGGCTTTATACTTATTTCAGTATGGATGAAGTTAGCGAATGTGTCTGAGACACTCGCCTGTATACGGAAGTCCGCTAACAAGGAATAATATAACCTTTACAATTAAATTCAAATCAGAGAGATGTAGATATCGGATTTCTTAAAAACAATGTAAGAAACAAACGGCTCGCCTAGGTTCAGGACCGATTAAGTTAGAGCTAACTAACCAACCAAGCAATCACTGATTATGAGAAATGATTGAAAAGTGAAGGAAATATGGATAGCCATTGTTAAACTGCAGTCATATCAAACTACTGCTGGTTTGCCACGATTTGCTCAACGAATAAAAGTGACCATAGGTTTCCGGAAGTTTTCTGTCCCAGTCGAAACTTGGGACAAGACTAAATTGATTGACCTTAGTTAATATTGGCGAAAGGTGGATTATGACAAGCTTTCCTGAGTTCACCTGTTTGTTTTCTCAGTTTGCAGTCAAGAAAACTCTGACTATTTAGTTAGGACACGATTCCAGAACCGAACATTGCAAACTCTTCGGACAATGAAATCGTCAAAATTTCTGCTTTTAAGATAACGTGATTCTAGTCGACCACACGAGCTATGTCGCCCTCATGATTGTTTTATACCACGGGGTCAGGGAAACGGCGGGATCAGTTTCCGGTATTATACATCAAATGTTACTTGTCTAGCTTTGTTTACGACGGGGGGGAATGACATTCTTCGTGAAGAATATCCAATAAAGCAACACAGATTTCTGCCTGACAGACGACTTGTTTTTCAAGGTCAGAATGTCGCGTGAAAAATGGTGAACTATTCTGAAAACGTGGACGAACATAGTAATGTTAAGAAGCAGCCAAAATCTACTTAGAAATTGTCTACTCTTATCAGCTCGTCTCGGCAGTTCCCGATCTTATGGCTTTCGCACGCTCGTTTTTGTGCGCAGGCAGACAGCCAGTCACCCATATCAGGTCTCTATCCCTAGATGTTGAACTGTCTTATTTATCTTCTCATTTATTTCCCAAATTGAAAAGCTTTTGAGCACTCCTGTGTTGTCTGCAGTTCCAGTGTCCTGTGACGTTTTATTTGTCAGAAAGACTACCAAGAAATCGGAGGCTACTTGAAATTTTCCCCTCAGGCCTCTACCTTATAGAATGCCTGTTGATTACTGTTTGCCTCTTTACTTGTAATAGAAAACTACCTGTGATTGGCCTGCTATTACCTGTATTCCGAATGACCGGATAGACCACATTCTAAGCAATCACTGAAAGCATCGTTGGCTGTGCAAATTCATGATGGTCGGCAACACAAGTTTGTTAAAAATTTGGTAATTATTCACCTTTTCGGCAGTTCCAAGCAATTATTCTCACGGGTGACTTGAACACAAAGGGGATTCATGCGATAGCCGAAAGGTCGGATAATAACCTACTTTCTCCCAATCTTTCGCTGTTGAATATCATCATGAATCGAATCTTGTATAGTGATGAAAAATGTCAATATGTTTACCCAAGCGTTGCTAGCAGTTTATTAGTTTATTTACAAGTATTCAGTCGCACCTGTATTGCTGACAAGGAACTATCCCTTCCATTTAGCTCCAGCATGAAAAATCAAGTCGGAGACAGGAATAAGATCGGTTTTATTTACTGAAAACTCATCTTGTTCATAGAATTGATATTGTGAAGCCGCGCACATGTCAGTGGCATTCGCTTTTATCAGTTTTTCGAGTCATCCAGTGAGTGGTCCGCCTCGACCATCGGGTTTTAACCCGATTAGGTGAAATTAGCTTCGTAATGAAGTCCTCGCCACTCGAACTGGTGGGTTGACATCACTTGGCACATAATTTGCCGGGTTCGCCTCTCAGCATTCTTGCCATTGAACTGTAGTTCGATGTCAAGTGGAGGCTGTTGGCTAGTAAAATGGCGTGGTCTCGACTAGGCTGTGCGTTCAAGACGATTTTGCCAAAACCAGACTGAGTCCGTGTTTATCGATTTGTAGCTTGTCAAACACGAACCATCACCGCTCGACCCGCGATAGCTAGTGAAACAATTTGTTCCGACTCGAGCGCAGCCTCTCACCAATAGCATTTCATTAAGATAATAGTAATTTTAGAAGCATTCTGAATTGAACATAGTTAAACTACGGCCTTAGAATTATTGATCCTGCTGCATCGGCACCACTTTCGATCATCAAAACAATAAAGGTAAGGTTCTATTTTATGCAAACTCTCCCGGGCTCGAGGGTATGTCCACATCACGTCATTTGGAATTCGAATTCTTGTAGCCCGGCTATAACTGTCGAGTGCTACATTAAGATTACTCAGATTGGCCATTTGAAATAGGATTCATCAATCAGAAAAAAATTATGTACGAAAACCATGCTCTCTGTTGTGTGGTAGGTCGGGACAGTGCTTCGGCAGGTGGACGCAACTGTTCGAAATTGCAGGGTGCGAACGAGAATACCCCAGGAGCCGGAATTCAGTGATATAAGATTGACTCGCAAAATTACTAAGTGGTGTCACGAGGTCCCGCATGAGTTTTGGAGCACATTCCTGGGTACCCACCAGTTTCGAGGAACAAAGACAGGTCTTGCTACTGAGATGTCATATATTCCAAAATAAAGCAAGCTATGCGGGGAAGCAGACGAATGAGGCGCTGGTTGAACTAGGACGGCTATCTTCGAGGGGTTGCGTGAATGGCCTGAAAAACACAGGAACAGAAAAACCAACATAAACCGAAGTCCAGTAAGCGTATCAGCCAGCATCAACAATTAAACAATCAAACCCAGTACGACAGCACACAACCTGCTGGTTACAGTAGTTGGTTCTGAAGGTGCCGCCACTTGGATGTGGTCGCACTGTTTTCATTCTGAAGCTGCTTAAATTAATACCGATCAAGCCATCGGACGAGGCAGTTGCGTTCAAAGCACAGACCTAGAAGAGGGCAAACTAAAAATATTAATTAGGTTATAATAACTGTGTTTCCGGTGCCACCTCAAAGTAGCCTCAACTCACTGTGTTGGTCACAGTGATTGCGGTTACCTCCTACATTTCGGCCATGCAAGTTTAAGTTCAAATGACCTTAACCTTTCACATCGCTGATCGGTTAGGAAATAACGAAGAAAATTATGCGATTTTTGGCCGCTGATTTAGTAGTCCAATTTAATTACTGTCTGCATCTTTAGGTAGTTCGAATGGATTTTAATCTGCTCCGAACCGTAAGAAGCAGATTGCAAAACAATCTACTGTTCGTCATTCGGAATGGTCTTGCAAATCGAACCATTCTGCATGCGAGTGTGGATGTCGCATTGCAATGCGCTCACAAAATATAAACGTTCATGCACCAATTAGAACGTAGATAGCAATCAGAAAACTGGATCAAACTGTTCGATGACTTTCCAGTGATGCTTAACTAGAGGGCATAACTTCGAAATAAAGTGACGTATGATGCAATGTACAAGGATTATTGAAATTCGCTTCCAAATCACCGTGCCTGGCTATGGAGCGGAGGGGGGTGGGGACGAATGCTGCTCTACTGTGTTTCGCGCTAATGTTATCCGCCTTTGGTGGTGTAAAAATTCGTCAACTATTTGCATTTTTTCCACTGTAAATTTATTTTACGAATTTGATTTTTTTCTACTCAGGCGAGCATCGACGATCCGGCGGTCACGATCATCGACATCGGGGAGGACACAAACACTCGTCTGACTCGTATCCACACACATTCAGTGACTCGTTCAGCTCGCACAGCGAAGGAGGTGGTGGTGGCGGGGGTGCTGGCGGTGGTGGTGGTGGCGGAGGGTTCGGTGAGGTCGGAGGCCACGGACATTCGTCCTCGTTCGGCGGAGGCGGCGGACACGACGCACACGGTGGAGGTGCCGCAGCACACGCCATGGATGCAACTTTCGTGTGGAAGTTGAGCAAACTAGGCCGAATCGGTTCGTCCCGATTACGGTTCGATGACGATTTTGCCGATCGTTTGAACTATCAGTACACTGGAGTACTCATGTTCCTGTTTATTGGACTAATAGGAATTAGACAATATGTGGGTAAGTAAACCATCGGATGAACTAAATGTAATTGGTGGGAGGGAGGGAGATTGCAAGTTTGTACTATCGCCTCTCGAGGTATCGAAATGGGAACTATGCCACCATTCATTTTGCTTCACATTTCAGTTAAAAGTATTCGAAATCAGATGAGAAGGTGCTAATCGAGGTCTGACAATCACATATCTTCTTGTAAGTAATGTAATCATGCACAAACATTTGACATCGTACGCGCGTATACGTGAGGACGTGAGAATTGTAACTTTTGCAGGCTATGCAAACCAGCGGTTCCAAACCCAGTCCGATGTAAGTTCCGTGCTGTCTGACCAAGTTTCGAGTAATTTAACACAAATCTGAAGTAAGGTGGAGCTTGAAGCATATGCCGAAACTTCATCAGCCACTGTTGACACAGTCACCCCTCAACACATGACCTGCAGGTAAGAGAAGATAGGATTTCCACTCTAGCAGCAACATGAAATTCCCAATTCAGTAGTATAATCATCATGATTACTTTAAATCATTTTGCCAAGCAATGTGTAACAACCAAGACCTCCGCTATTTTTTTTTCTGGTACAATCCATATTAATTTCAGAAGTAACTGGAAGTGCATAGTCTACGGAAACAACACACACTGTCATTCCCATTGCATTGTACCATATTGTAGGATATTTACTTGCAAAAGCCTTACATTTTAGTAGCAAGCTACTTCACTCCCTACGATGCAATATCAACGACAGGAGGAAATATCTCAAATATTTTCACCCTAAGATGTAGAAGACCGTGGTAAGCAAATAGAACAGTTCTGTAGATTTTAATTTTGAGGGAATAATGGTCCAACTGGATCGAGTTCCGAGACTGGTGTGACATTTGAAGAGACTATCATGAAGAATATGAGTGTGATCTGCAAGGACTTTGGATGCAGGAATCCCAGGGGAATTTACGTGTGGAATGAATGTGGTACTAATCTGTTAAGGAAACGAGGTCCGAAAACACGATTAATCAAAAGGATACTGCCAACAAGCAACTTAAATTTTCTCTAATAGAACACGTGGAGCAACATTCGAATTCCACAGTCAGACTGACAAGGCAGGTTAAGAAAGGATGAGAGAAACAAAATTAGACTTTACGCACAACTGCTTGCGATTGGGGGAGGGTGAAAAGAGAAATGTTATAATTCGAAGCTCTAAGGTAGATAATATGGGACAACATTTTGCTAGCACATAGTATGATGCTCACTCGACAACTTTTCTCTTTTCGCTAACTTAGAATCCAGGCGCACAAAGCTGTTGTCTCCAAGTCTTACTAACTGACCTATTAACCTAAGCTCGATAACACTCAGATATCCAGTGCATATTGTTCAAATGAAATGAGCGGTTGTTTTGCAGCTGATGACATTTTAAGCTACCGTTGTCAAGACGAATTTGTCAAATGAGACCGCGGCTCAAGAAATGATATTTTCACCGTTATTGCGAGGTTTTATTTTGGGGGTGTAAGCTATGGTGAATAATACCTGGTTTCAAACGAAAAGTTTATCCTCACAAAAGTGATTGCTGAAATTCCAGAAGACATGCGGTTTTCGCACCAAAGAACAGACAAACTACCCCTTTTGGACCACAGGAATAGGCGTCCTGTGAATTACGACCACTGTGTGCACAAACCTTACCAGCTGTTCTTCTGCTTTTACCGGAAAGCAACGATGTGGTCGGGTACTTGAGGTACCCTTGACTGTTAAAAAACGTTGGACAGGCTATATTCCATCGCATAATGATCTGCCCATCCAATCCTTCTATAGGCATTTGACACCTGAAGCCGATTGTCCAGTTTAGATGAAGCCTTTCACTCGGATTGAAGGTCGACCCACAAGTGCCCATGACAATCGATTTCTTTACACCGGAAAACGGATTCACTTACGCTGCCAAAATAAGTTTATTAGTTTATGTGCAAGATCCAACCTTTTATTAGCAGAAACTATGCATTAGAAGAAGTAGACGGCCACAATCTGACTCCCACTGACGTGACGGGTTATGACGGAGATTATGTGCCAGGGCACGTTATAATAAAACATGCGACTGACGTCACATTTGTACGGTTCTACATGAATCACAATAGGTACGTGATTAAATGAACTCTAGATCGATTTCACCTAATCTGCCACCCCAAACAAACCCAAGCTCATTTTGTCTGACCATACTACTTCAAACAATCACACAGGATTACGTCCTTGATTTGATTTGATTTGATTTGATTAAATCTGAAGCTTTATTAATGAAGCGACATACATCAGATGCATTCGTTTGTAAACAGTGAAATCAATTTCATGTTTCTCAGAATTATTTGCAAGCAACATGTGGGATTGACGCTGCTATGTTTGACCGACTACAGTTCGGAACACACCTTTTACGCAAAATCCTGCTAGGCTTACACTCGAAGGGTGCCAGTCTCCAGTATCACACTTCTTAGGGTTCATCACGTGCTAACTCACCATCGCACCGAAGGCTTGAACTCGGAACTTCCGAATGGAATGCACGTGCGTTAACCGTGTATCACCAGCTTCCATTACGTGTGACCAGAATCACCGAGTTAATGTTGTTCAGATGTCATCCTCATTGACATTCAGAAACAGTCTTGAGAATTAAATTACTGTCATAATTAAAGCAGATTAATGGGAACATTAGCTTGCCCGGCGAAGAGGATTCGACTTAGATTAGAGTTAACAGGACAGGTGCCATTTATTCATTTGAAGCTCTCGGGCATTGCAGGTTATCATTGAGGATGGCATCTTGGCAAAAATGTCTTGGTCATTCTGGTCAAACGTAATGGAAGCTGGTGATACACGAGTAACACACGTGCCTCCCATTTGGAAGTTCCGGGTTCAAGCCTTGGAGGCACTGGTGAATAAGTGTAGGTGATGAACCCTTAGAAGTGCGATGCTGAAGACTGGCAGTCCCTGAGTGTTAGCTTAGTCGGATGAGCTCTGAAGTATTTGCCTGAAAGGTATAGCCTGAACGGAAGTCTATCAGACATATGAGTCAATTTCGATTGTTATGGTGACAGATAAGTGAAGCTCGGACTAAGGAGAAACCCCTTATTCCATATTCAACCTAATAGGGTTCATAATACCATTGACCTTCGATTTCCGTGTGGTTGTGAATTTCGGCCTGCGAATACTGTGCTCATTATCACCAATCGAGGTGAAATCGTCAGTGTGTAGGCGACGAAATGCTTCTCGTTAATGTGCCAAACCCAAAGGATGCAAGTTCACGGAGAAACTAACAGTCTTAGATACAAAGGTACGAAGCACTGAAAGCCATTTAAAAGTCAGTTGCTTCCAACCCATGACTGGTATAAATTTGGCACAGAATGATTAATCAGAATGCACGGGTTGCGTCTGATCGATAGTTGTTCGACCAATAATCTGGCGGGCAGTGGCTGAGTGTATAAGGTCGCGACGTTTGAACGTGAAGGTAGCGGGTTCTGATCCTCCCACCGCCGGTCAACTTTCCCACTCGGCAGTTCTCTGAAGACCGCGGCCCCCTTCTGGGAAAATGATGTACATTGTTGGTTCATTGATAAAGGAAGTAATAGGTAAAAAGATAATGTGATTACTTGGACCCTACTGCAGTAGACTGCTTAAGTAGTATGTATTATTTGAAATCTTATTCATAAAAACCTGTGGCAGAGTGGATCAGAAGGGAATAACATTCCTGATGTAAGGTTTGCGCCATATGGGTTATTTGATTGATGCACTCACACGCTCTCACACACACAGGCAAAGAAAGAGATGGCAATAATATTCTTGATTTCCACAACCTTTTTAAGTAATTTACATTTGATCAGAAAATTTGTTAAAACGCAGTACATTCAGTTCGTACGGTTCAGCCTTCAATACGCACTTGAATAATATCCAAAATTATTGCCGTACGACGTTGGAGCGCCAGACCTCAATCCGTGATAGCTGAGACCACCGGCCCTGTCATCCTAATCAGCGGCCGATCTGCACAGTACGGAGAAGCAAACGAGGCGCCACATGCTGCCGTATTTTGCGGAACGTCGGTTTTGAGACTGCGATGTATTTCCTTGAGGTTCTGACATTGTCAGTGCTTGGTGATGAATCGTTTGCGATCTAAACGCCAGTCTTAGCGATCTGAACCTCATAAAAATAACATCCATAGGTGAGACCAATGCAATTTTCCGAACCATTGAGAAAGTCGGATGAATGTGCATTGATGTGTAATCCTCAGCTACTTTCACGGTGCACGACAATCAGCTTCATTTGCTTCGATGTGCGAATCCTGTGCACTACTAATTCCCCAGCGAGCGAAGAGCGCAGCTGTCATTTCTAATTCTGATTTATTTTTGGTACGAACGGGATGTTCACACTAAATCCGATGTACGCTGTGAGAGCTAATAATAATGATAATAATAATAGTAATAACGATAAATTATCTATTATGGTGGCTTTAAACTACTGTCATGAGTGGCTAGTTATTGCTTGCTTTTATCAATTTGTGAGCCATCCATCTTGATTGGCCAAGAAATGTTTTTGATGGCGGCTTAAAGTCGACCTTCTTGAATTGTTGAATGCATTGTGATTGTCTGTCGTTCAAACTAACTGATTGATTGGTCGACTTTGCCGGCCGAATGTCTGACTTGCTGATGGCCAAGCGGTCAACACCATGGCGTTTCAACCAGAACATTACAAGTTCATTTCTCCAATATCCGGTCAAAACCCTTACCTGGAAATCTTTGGTTGACCGTGTAACTCGCCTTGAAATCGATGTATTTTGTAGTTACCTAGTTAAAAAAGGAATTCGAGCACAAAGAAAAGAAGAATCAGCCAACTGTGAGGGGCACCAAATTAGGTTAAAGCTGACCATTACGTCTCAGATACTTGTTGGACCTTTTATAATTCCTTTACAGTGTTACCTTTAGGTCGTGACAACTAAATTGGTAGTCCATCAGTATTTACCTTGCCTAAAACTGCCATGTCACTGCCGTGGTTTGTCAAAAGTCAACCAATGTCTTCAGTTGCTAAAAACACAAATTCCCGTTGGATATTTTAAAGAATATTGAACAGCCTAATTTTCGTACTAAAAGCTCCTGGCGTTTGCTTGGGGATTTACCTAAGCCCGTCGTGTGTAATTAACAGGCTTATCGGTGGCTTATTACGTTGAAAATGGTAGGTAAATTTTAATGAACCGGCAATCGCTCGTAAAACTCATTTTTGTCTACGAAGCAGTGATTACTTATCAGTTTGTCGTATTTCTTTCCCCGTAATTGAAGATGTCTCCAAATTAGAATGTGCAAGTTTCGTCCATTCGTTTGATATTTAGTATAGAAAAATATCTCTATTTTTGGAAGTCACGTGACTGTCTGCCAGTTTGAGTTCCCTGTTCAAACCACATTTCTAATCTGACAGCGCTGGGCGCAGTGCGAATTAAACATCAACATTTGAAATAGTTAAAAAGAAATATTTCTAAGCACGTTGCTTAGTTTAGGGCTTTTACCAAATTAGACTTTACAATTAACAGCGAATAAATTTCCCTCGGATTGCTGGGTGGGCAATAAAAGGTCAGTCGGACAGTTAAGTGGGAATATCCTGTTATCCAAGACACATCCACTGTTTTCCAGGAAAATCCCTTGTCTGCCAAAGAAGGGTACAACAGGGTAACCCCGACGACCATCGAAATGCATCATTTCCCTCGAATTGTTACCCATTCGGATATGGTTGAACGGTCTCATTTTGGAGTGACTGCAATTACCCATCTAGGTAACCCCGGAGAGCATATCTCGATCCGTGGTTTGTATAAATTAGGATGCTGCTGAGGAACATCAACATGAAGACTCACCATCGTCTCGGTGAATGGCTTTCTTGGTTTCATTTAACTTTAACGGGAAGTGTCGAATCAGAATTCATAAGTACTCCTACAAATCCAAGTTTCCGCGTTGATGAACCAACTCGCTTTAACTTTCCAACAGTCAGGTCTTCATACCTTCATCGAACCCATGGTTTGCTGCGTTGTTCTTGACGTCCTAGTTTCTGATGTGCTTTCAGACATATTTTTGACCACAGTGCTTGAACAACAACCATGCGGATTCATCATGTTCACATGAGCGAATTTTGTCACTTTCACAAACACACTCAATTCCCAATTCCAGCAACAATCAAAAGATGCCCCACCAAAAACGAGAATTGTTATGTTTGAACAGTCACTAGTGATAGATGATACATAGAATGGTTGGCCATCGATCACAGATGATGTACGGCATGTCTAAACTAATATTGGCCTTAAGTTGCGAGAGTTCTGATTTAATTTTTCCAAGGATTCGTCATCCAGTGTCAGCATGCAACGTGCTGTTGAAAATCTAACAAGCATCGTTTTATCATTGTTGCGAATCATCAACCGCGCCTATCCACCCAACCCGAGCAGCCATAGGAATCCAGGACGAACGATTTGAGGTCCACCGCTTTAGCCATTATGCTAGCCGGGCCTATTCTCAACGGTTAGTCGAACATCGACGCTGCGTAATATAACGCCGTGACCCATCGCTGGACCTTTCGGGAACAAACTGCGTGCTAATTAAGCGACTCCCAGGTGAGGACGAACCATTTTGTAAGCAGCCAATGACACCACACCTACCTTACACATCTTTACAACTTGATAGTGTTCAGTAGGGTGCTTCATCGTGTAGTGTCGATGTTCGAGGAACCGTTGAGAATTGAACCAGCCAGTTTACCGGCTAAGACTTTCGACTCGCAAGCATTCGTCACCGGTTAGCATCCCAGTTCGGGGGCAGTGGATATGGACTAATAATATTTCTAGCATGTCACTTGAACAATCGCTCACCCATTAGGTGTTGTTGACGACCACCTGGACTTGCAAACTCGTCTGTCCCCACTTAACTGAACGGTCGAACAAAGAAATCCGGTCTGGGTGTGATCATGTTGGAACATTTTGATCAGGCAGCATGCAGCCTCATGAGTGTTTAGAAGGATGGAGCTTCCTTCAACGGAACGTGCCTATATAGAACCAAAAATCTGTCACATTAAAAGGCCTGATTCCCGTTGCATATTCTCATACGTAATTGGATTAAAACTGGACAGGCTATTATTACTATCGTCTTCTCACAATGTGGACGGCCCACTAGAATGACTGAATGTTGTCCCATTGCTGGACGACTAGGAACTGTCACGATACCGTTTTGGCGTCAAGTTAGTGTATGGCGCGTACGTGGGAAGGCTGGCATTCAGCTTATAAAATGTTTGTTCTTTTACTCGTCAAGGAAGGAGGACTTGGAGCCGTAACTTTAAGAAGTTTTTCTTTGTTCGGAAATGATCGGTCTGAAGAAGAAAATATCGGATAGGCTATAGTAATGTAAAAAGAATGGGCGCCTCTGCACTGCATTTCTGAAGTACAAAAATTTGACAGGAGTTTAAGATTAATCAAAAGATGCACCGGCGACAGGTACTTAGCTCGCCTTTCAGGGATTGAGCGAAGACGTAGTATCCAGAGAGTGGCAAGTAACTGCAATGAATCATAAAGCTGAACGATCACCTAAGACCACAACCCATGTCTCCATGGAGTGTGAAACGGTACCAGAAACTTGGTGGGATATGACCCCTTCTACGGCAGCATAATTTCTTGGATTTGAATGTAACCAAAGTCCATCACATGAAAAAAAAACAAATATCAATAGAAAAATTACCAAATCTTCGAACTTCAAAATAATTTCTTGATAAAAGCTTGTAACGAAATGGTGTTGGTAGACCGATTGACAGATAGCAAGCGAAGACGAGTCTGATTCGGAGGTGTTACCAACAGCGAAAATACGCGATACTGATCTATACATTGGGAATTTTCTTACGATGGATTACTATTAGTATTCGCATTTCTTTGTACTGCACGCTTCATAATTACCATGCTGATAGGTACAGTGAGAATTTGTATAGGGGTTAGTGGGTTGGAATATATTTGCGTGGTGCATTATGAAAACACGTCAAATAGTAGTGCAGGACTGGACTTGCTACAATTCGCCGGTTAACCGTTACTCCAAACTTGGTCTGGGATTTACCTAATGTGCATGGCGTCAGGAAATACTTCCCGAATTACCGTGCTTGGTTCGTCCATTAACTTTGATTGCATCTCGCGGTGGTCATGTAGGTAAAGCGTCTGCCACCCAAAGCAGTCAGAGGTTCGAATCCCAGATCCACTGGTCGGTTGGGCGATAAACGGCAACTTGATGACGCTCGGTTTGCTACCGCACCTGGCCCAGTGTGTCCTATTGTGGCGCTACCCACTCCCAGTTTCACGGTCATGGTTCCCCCCCCGTAGTAATGCCACGAGCCTTGGTGGCTATGGGACATGTCCTGTTCGCTAAACTCATGGATGAATCCTAGCATAAGAACCTATTCACATGACGACTGAGAATTGTTGCAAAAAGCAAAATCTTACCATGACGCATCAGTCCAGACTTCACTTCCTTGGAATTGGCGGGGATTGAAAATCCGGTTATTCGTGACAAACTGTCTATCAGCCGGTCGAAAACTGCTGCCATTCCATCCAAAGCTTTGCAAGAGCACTTTAAAAACTTCGGACATTTTGTTTTGCGGTCTCATCAACAATTTTATTTTCCAAATATTTCCGGTCAAATGCAAATCCACGGACTTACACGAGCATGAGACACACCTCACCCAACCATCGCTCCTGTACCGATTCTCGGTTGATGAGGACGTGCGTTACCCGTCTTGGGCGATGAAAACCTTGACTTATTAGCTGCCTCCAACAAACCGTCGTTCATTTTAGATTTCCTCCATCGTCACACGCCCCAGACAGAGAACATACCGTCGTGTTCCAATCGTTGGATTCATTTTCTGATAATTCTGTCAAGATTCAATGTTTCGACGGTTGAGTGCATAGATTTGCCACATTCGGTGTCCCGATACCCCGTTAAATGCTTTTACCTTTAACCTTATCACTTCTTAACTGCGGTCAGCATTTGTTACACACTTACGTAGTACTTCATCCAAAGGCGCACTGACGAACCCGCTGCAAACCGCATGCGTCCGGTCCCAAACACAAGGTGGATGCACAATCGCGGCAGGTACCGGTTGCGCGTTAACTAAACAATATCAAATGCACAAGTGGAGCACACAGTTGTTCACCTAATTCATATTATAAGGAGTGTGAAATCTAAGTCGGAGCATTTGCAAGAATACCAACCAAGAGGAGCATTTGTTGGTGCCGTGTGTATAGTGCATGCCTTGGTTTACGTGTGTGTAGAACTGGGTGATTGTAGCTCGTGATTGACATTTGCTTAATATTTGCTGTTTCATAAGTCCGACTACATCACTCGCTGGTGCCGACCACGACACGGTTGACTACGGCTCAGATTCTAGGTAGCCCGGACCAGTTTTTGGTCGCGTTCAAGGCAGGGTAATTTCCCGTCAAAGGACAATTTGTATATGTCTGTTTGAAAGCACAGTTTACCCAGGTCCCGCTTTTACAAACTGCAAAAAGAAGTGAGACAAACCTTCTTCCATTCTCCCAGTTCCGAGCTCAATCTCCCGTACGTAAAGGACAACAGAATGGGCTTTGGAGTACAAAGCTTCAGTCAGAGCAGTGAGCGCAAACTAGCCAAGTTTCCATTCTGACTCGCATATTCTCCCAAAAATATTTAGTTTATTTTCTAAATCTAAAAAGAACTTTTAGGGCATTCTGTTCTTCACAAAAACTGTCGTAGGGCAGTGAAATAGGCCTGGCATTTCACATTCTCAACCGCATTACTAGCTTTGACGGTTTGTCCCGACTTCGTTAATTCTTACCAAACACACTTAAAGAGAGAGTTACGTCTCCAAAATTGATCTCATAGCGGTGTGCTCTTCTAGTTGCACTTTACAACCCGGTAACATTTAGGCGACATTACTGTTATTCACATCACTTCATTTCAGTGCTGTTGTCATGATCACAAAACACTTTGAAAATTAATCGTAGTTTCGTCCAAATTCGCCTCGCTACTTTGCGCAATTTTGCATGTCATTTTCTGATTGGCTCGCACGTTAACCAACAGGACTTAAACTGGCAGTCAGCCGATTTAGTTGGAAATTTCCAGTAGCTCCACAGACATTATGGAAGAAACTGTAATATGCTGCAGTGCTTGGACCACGACAACGACACAATAAAAATGTAAAGTACTTTGTTTTAGACTGCGATCAACCGGCAGCTTGCGTTTTGGTAGGGCCTTTTACCAAAATTGGGTGGGTGGTTGTGGTTCTTCCTAAACAAGAATTGCAGACTTCAATTATTTTCGTTATTTTGTCTTTTCGAGATATGAGACCAAAAAATGACACCCGGTCCGTCAAATATATGTGATGCCAATCCACTACTTAATTTCACGGTATTCTGTCAGGGCCATATTACGAACCAATTGGTTCAGCAAGATGGATTAGACTACAGAATACGGGTACATATCCACCGTGATTTTCCCCAGGAAATATAAAAGAATACTGATTATCATAAGAGTTCTGTCGTACCCAGATATGATACAGCGGCATAGAAACCGTGAATACAAGCTTGATCCCTGTATCAACCAAAATACCACATAAAACCGTAAGGCACCGGCTGGTAGCTGGTTGTGGTTCCCAGCACACATTACCAAACAATCGGTTAGGAGGAACACTCACTTGAATGACCCATGAACAGTACATTTACCACTGTGTCAAAATGAATACAAACGCCCGATGTTTATCTGCACAGGCTGTACTAGTAGAAAGGATTATTCGTACCATTTGCTGCGCACTTGCGAAACAGCAATGGGTTTGATCGACTCAGTTGCAATGGGGAATAGTAACATCTTGTTTTGGTGAACATCGGAGCTGACGGGCACTGGGATTTTTGTCATTTTCATACGCTGTGTGTAAGCTTAGTGGATCTCCATTCGGTTTATCCACTAAACTCGTCAACAATTCCGCAGCGGCGTAATATCGATTACATCGATCGATGATGTGAGAGAAAAATTGCATGAGAAGGTCGATGAATAAGGCTAGATCAAGTCGCTCAGCAAAAGAATTGACCAATGAGTGTTGATCATTGAAGATCAATATAAGCACTTCTATTTTGATTGATAGACGAACTTTTAGTCCGCTCGACTTGGGTTTTCTTATTAGACTCAGCGGGAACTGGAGATAGGGGCACTGAAATAGAATCAAATAAGGATTCGCGACCGAAGTAGACCAGATATGTCACCCATTTTTTCGTTTCAAAACACTAAAACGTGAACAAGAGTCCCAATATCAATGAAAAATTTGGAATTCACACATTGAAGATGCATGTTCTGTTTGCCTGTTGCTTTCTTGGTCGAATGAGGTCCATTTTACGCGCAACCATTGGGTCACGTAACTACATAGGAAATGTTGGACAGTAAGGGATTATGCTCCTCCTCACCGATGTTAGTAGCCAATTTTCCTTATAATAAATCTGGAAAGCCGGTGTGATACACTCGGAAAATAGGACAATATCATGAAAAGTAAAAGTGACAACAGTGCCTTAATTTTGAACAAAATTTAAGACGAAGGGACGAGAGTTGTACAGAATGGGAAACACACCGCCTGCTTGAATCGAACTAGCAACATTCTGGCTTGTGTCTTAATAACTGCGGGTGAATCCTAAAGTCCTTTGGATCAATTCATCTACGTTGTTCACTTCCCTTGGGAATCGACTGACGGGGCTAATCCAGTGGGTGAAACCAGGGCATTTGTGTGGTTTCATGGGAATAGTGATTTGTACTACATCTGGTGTTCACTCAAGCACTTTGCGTTGTAGAGCTGTGTCCATGGTAGCTCAGATTTAGAACTTCTTCCTGGTTAGAGGAAGGTTTCCGAGTCAATTCCGGCTTGTGGCATCAATCTCTGGATGGGCAGCAAGCGAGTGGATTTTTCATTCTATCTAAGATTTTACAAATCTTCCGCGGGAGCAATAACCGCAACATGAACTTTCCGATTAACTGACTATTCTCTCTTTGAGAAAAGTTGGCGAACAAGCTCGTTTTCAGTGATTCGTACTCATGCCATTACATCACTGTATATATATATCTTGACAAAATATTTTCACTATAGGAAGGATTGGATTAGTGATATACAAATATGGGTTGGGAAGGGATTTGTGTTGTTAATTGTTTTGTTGTCTAGGGTTTGTATTGGGACGGGGGGTGGGCTCATGCAAATGAGTATTAGAACGGACGGGATTTTGTTCTCTTCAGAACAATCACAAGTGCATGCGCGGAACCACATTCTTGCTAATAATCATTTCATTGAAATGCTTGTCTGTACTTGTCCAAAATATAAATCACCAACGTGGTATTTCTGCTTGCAGGTCTTGGACATTGGTAATGGTCGTATATCGGGTTCTCGGGTCACAGGTACTTAGTGTTTAAATCGGAAAGGTTTAATCACTAATAAACGTCATGGAGACTTGTAATAAAAGGTTTGGGATCCAATCGCCAGCCTATGAACAGAAACTGAAAAGAGTAGTTCCTATGTCTGGGCAAAGGTTAGTCCTGGTATCTTATGAACCGACGACCAGGGGTTTGATGTACCTTCTAATTTATTCATCTCTGGACTAGGAAAGGTCAGGGAAGCGATACTGAGTACCTGGAGAAGGTTTGAAAGTCGTTTTAATCTGAAGTATTGACTTATTCGTTGTAAGTAGATATTCTGCATTACAACCATTCCAGATTGAATTGAAATGGTTCATTATAGGTTGCAATCTTAGCACTGGTTTAAGCGATCATAAAGTCTTTAAAACGTCAGTATCAGTCAGAATCTTTGAAAATATTGGACGCTAATCCACCTTTTGCCTCATTAAGAGGGGATTGTGATAGGATTCGAAATACAAATTATTCAAAATTCTTGTTGATGACTTTTTAACAGTCAACATCCCTGCTAATTCCACTGTCTTAAAAACATCATCTGAAAATATTAGATTAAACCCATCCAAACTGGTGTTTATACCAGGCAGATACTCGAGAGTTAACATCCGCATCACAAAAGTGACAGTAAAAAACCTTCCTTAATCTCGGCAGTCCTATGATCGATAGCAGTTCTATCGATCGTTCAAAATGCGAAACTTCGGGCTTTAGAAAACCTACCGGTAACATGGAGAGATCTAGATCAACCTCTCAAAACATCATGCACCCGTGATTGTACCATCCGAACATTGCTCGTCCGATAGGTCATGAATAGGTCACGGTTTGTAGTGACCCTAGAATGGCATTACTGAAGTCACGCTTTTAAGGAAATTGAAAAATGTAAATCCAGTATAATGATTCGATAGTTCGTGCATGTTCTCATATGTAATGGGATCAAATGAACAAGGCTCGACATCACGTGGACTCAAACTGTTGGAGTGGCAGCATGAGATTGAAAATCAAGTGACAAAATTCGCCGTGCGCCCAGCAGGGTCATAAGGTCAGTATGAGAGGCCAGATTGCTACGCTGACTGGAAATCGGTCATTGTTAAGTTATTAGGAGAACAAAAATGACTTCCCAAATAGCCAGTCTTTCATCAGCCAGAAAAAAGGTACTAACCCCTTTGAAATCGATTATCAGTTAGTAGGGTACATCGTTTGCATACCGATTGTCTAGTTCACTTCAAATGACTACAATATGTGGGCACGTCAAACCGCCCAGTTTTCGGTGCTATCGATGCGCTCTTGAATTTCAGTATGATCGAAGACCTCCATCATATTTTCTCCCTTAGGGCTATATTTTAAATGTTTGCTTGTTGAGTTTGCTGTTTTCTTTTCAGACTTTTGCTCGATTTCGATTTTGCTTTCGTATCTTTTATCTCTCTGTCACAAACACGCACACACAACCTTATCGTTGTCAGCCGAAAATGGAATGTGTATGAGGTAGAAAAATTGTGAAACTGAATGGGACAAATCATCAATCAAGGTTGAAACTAACAAATGACAGTTTTGGACAGCCAGTGATCAGATCAAGTCAGTCTTCTTTTTGTTTGAAGACTTCCATTGCAATGAGAAGCAGAATGCCTGAGAACTGGTCTACTTTATTTGAGGTGACACTGTGGAAATTGTTTCTCAGTGGACCCAGCCGTAGCGTTCTCTTTCAAAAGTGCCTGAGATAGGGCCGCTTAAACCACCTGTCCGATGCTCGTGAATGTGTGACTGATAGGGTTGTTTTACTTCTCATCAGTGTTCAGTCATTCCGGTTTTCGTGCCTGAACGGAGATCGCCATTATCTATTTGTATTAGACAGCTTCAGTTCCTTGCAAAAAACCACACTTAGATACAGTTGTCTTCTACCATTACTTTCTGGCCTTTTCCTTCTGCGGTGCTACGTGCCGAGAAATTCTAAAAGGTAGCTGATACTAAGATGGATGATGACGAAAATGCGGCTAAATGTCCAGCAAAGTGACGACTATTTTCGGATAAGTGAACCCGGCGTCATCCAGCTCCGGGCAAGGAGGATGAGATCGGTTTACAACTGAACCATTTCCCACAATATTTCGAGAATATGCCAAAAAATATTTCAAAGGTTCAGTCAGCAAACTTACTGGGATTTCGGGTTTTTAATAAGCCTGTAACTTGATCCATCTTAAATGGGCACATTTTTTGGGTACCCACGGCAAGGTGCACCAGGTATCTAAGTGTCTTTCTGCAGTCTGCGAGCAGACTTAGTCTTGATTAATTTTGTGAAACAAATACACGTTCTTGCTCAATTCCGAATATTCTTGGCATAAGTCTGAACTAATGCGGGGAATGGTGCAGTGGTTAGAGCCTAATGATCGCGTATCAACTTATTCAATGTCCCGTAAATGATCATCACCTGTTCACTTTAGAGATGTGATTCGATTCCCGTAGGCACGGAATTTCTTTTTTAGCCACGTGGAATGCAACCAGATATATGAACATGGACATTATCGACCATCAAAATTAAATGAAAATAGCTCTTTTATCGAGCCCCAGTTATTAAGACAAGAACCTAGGTAAACCAGCAGATGAGGCGCAGATTACCTGTGGTCAAAGTAACCCGCCTGATAGAGGTTTAAAGCACCAAGCCAAATATAATTCTTCAACTACAATTCACGAAGCCTATTCAACCTTCTTTAGTGACCAGTTACGTGTAAACGAGAATAAAAAGTTGCTGCCTTTATCTCAGATGGTTCTTGTCAAACTGTGCGTATGGATATTTCTTTATCGTTTTCCTAAATAAATTTCACCAAATCCTAGGAGTTATTCGGAAAGTGGACGAGGATTTCCATGCACTTAATCGATAGAATCATTTTCATTTTGAGATTATTTGTTTTGGATGATTTTTCCCCGTTAGAAAACTTTCCTAAGTTTTGCCTTCACCGTGTGAATAGAAACACGACAAACAGGTCGATAAGCTCTGAAAATGTGAACCTCTACTTATTTTCTTGACTTTAGACAGTCTCTTTTTAACCTCGTAGCATCAGTGCTTATCACTCATCTGATATCAGACCGAGTTAGATTTTTACCAGGGACACAGAATGACGTGAAGTCAGCGAAATCGACTGCTCGTTTATCACATTTAATTTAGCGGTAGGTCAACAATCAACTAAACAAATAAATCGTTCATTTAGTAAGCTAACAGAAGGAACGATAGCTAAAAACCAACCGTTGATCAGATAATTGAAGTTAAACAATATAAATGGGATTAGGATGCAACAAGCACCAAAAAATACTTTAAAACATTTTAAAATATATTGAAATTTTTTCATTTATTTAGTCGATTTAAGGGAACCATAAAAATACTCAACAAAATGCAACACAAAAAGGAATCAATCAATCAGTCGATGAATCAGTCGGCAGTGACTGAAACTACACATTAATCCATCAGAAACCAAAGTGGTTCAAGTTACCGATGTAAAAACTTACGTGATACTCCCAAAAAACATAATTCCAAAATACACACTAATTTAAAAGTGAATGTCAATGCCCGTATGTGCATTGCTCAGTGTGTTTGTTTCTCCACCAATCACCCACTCACCCAATCTACCTAACTACTCGTTCCTCTGTATCTCTCTATCTCTGTGTGCACCCTTTTCCCGGTAGGTATCTATTTCTCTTTTTATCTATTTACCTAACTTTCTCCTTTCTACATATTTATCTATCCATTGTCTTTACTTTTTTCGTTTGTTTATCTGTCTTTCTGACCTTCTATCTTCGCAGGATTCTGCTCGTTTCAACCAATCTATCTCTCTACTTTTGTATCTACTTGTATATCCAACTATTCTTCTTTCTTTCTCTCTACTTGTTTCTCTATCTTTCTACCTATTCAGCTCTCCATGTCTCTCTCTCTCTATATATATACACACATATATATGCACCCGTCTATCTACGGCTGTTTGCCTTTATGTCTTTCATTCTGCCTCTCTATTCATCTTTCTCTCTGTGTGCCTTTCTGTCTCCACCTATCTGTGCGTCTGACCGTCTTTGGTTTTGTCGATGTTTTTCTAACTTTCCCCCTAATCTTGGCACATTCCCCAGTTGCAATCAGTTGAATCAATTTTTCCTGTTTCTTTTCTTCTCGGTCTCTTCTCGGATTCTTCTCGGGATTCGATCTAACATATTTTTCTCGAGTTCCTGCTCATCTGATTTAAAATTTTCAACCTTCTATGGAGATGTCCGCATTTGATGATTTGACTAAACCGCTTCGAGGTAACTTCATGTCTGGAAAATTCCGGTTTCGGGCGCGAGGACGTCCCGGTGCATTGTGTTTTGGCTCAAATGCCCACGTTTGTGTGATAAATTATTTCAATAGATTGGTGATGACCTGTGATATTTTATTCACTTTTGTCGGTGATCACTACTAGCCTGTTGATCGCTTTACGAACCCCACGAATTTCGGGAACAATTGGGACTTTGTTAGAAATAGACCTCTGAGTATGCGGGCTATTGCTGTTCACACGGGCAAGAAATGCAGTTCACTCCTCGGTGTTTGGTTTGGCGTTCAGACTGAAAACCTTCGCACTCGTCCTAACGCTATCAGATTAGTGTGATTGTCAAAGGCATACACGCTTCACTGTGCTTGAACGTACAAGCAAGTGACATGCGGAACACCAATAAAACGAGCCTGAACCAGTGTTGCGATAAACGGACCTGATTATTCTAAAGGCAGAAGCAATAATCGAACATGTTGTGTGAACACGTCCATGAGAATCAGTATTTAGAATTTTACAATGTGCGGATGTTCAACTGGGAAGCAAATATGAATCAGTTTAAGCACTTCATTAAGGATCCGCGTAGTGACAAGTTTTACAAATAATTCAATAAAATCGGAAGGTTCAACTCAATAAGCCCTAGTTTCTAATCTTTATTCAATGTCGGCTTAAGAATCATTATGAAATTTTCCACTCGACAACCGCTATACCACAATCCTGTACTTCACCTGTGAGGTAGATCCGATCTACTCGGAATCCCGTTCGGAGACATTTATCTGTCCCTAGTTCTATCGCCTGTGTATTTCCGAGCTTGGTCGACAAACAGGCACGCAAATTTGAAATAGGTACTGAGCAGAGAATGACAGAATCGATTCATTCTCAAATTCACAGTGAGGACTACCACACAGCCGATTGCATACGGGCTATCTTTACTAACTGCTATTGCATGCAAGTTCGAGTGGTTATTTTCATGTTACTAAAATACAATGTTAGCATTGTCCGTATGTATGCTTTCACGACGGGACAGGCAAAATGCCACATTTTCATGAAATGAATTTAGTATGGACAACTAATTGGATCTGTTATGCAAACTGGGACGGGAACCAGGTGGTCACGACTACGATAGATCCAACTGCTTTCTTAAAAGTCACCCTCATTTCCAGCCTATCGGATGATTATTGCTGAAATTAGGAGCATTGAACCTCTGAAACAAGAGTCTGGATCAAATAAGTTGTCGTGCATAAATCGCTCACGGGTGAGCAGGACCGATTCGATAGTGTAAGTTGTTATCTAAGCCAGATAGCAGCTGAAAGTAATAAACAAAATGTATGAAAACCTTATCCATGTGTTGCCCGATGCACCTGGTTGGGATGTCTAAACTGGGTTTTAGAGGAATCCACCTGTCAAAGAGTCGGAGTAAATAATCGTTGTGCTTTCATGGGTTGGAAGCTTGTGCAACTGTTGCACAGCAATTCGTAGAGCCTTTCTGTCGTTTAGCTGTCTCCGTCTATCTTTTACTGCTCACTGATCATAGTTTAGTGACCCCTGCTTATTTTAGTAGTCATGACCACGGTCGAAGTGAAACCAGGCCTTTCTCCTCTGTGATTGCAACTGTTGACAACCTCCGTACCAGAATATCCAGTCACACGGTTGGATCCCGGTTTACATGCGATGCGCTATTCTGGAGATTGCGTTTTCAAGCCACGTGTTTATGCCACTGCAGGTCAGAGATGTGAAAAGCTGGCCGAGAAACCTGAGCCATGGCCAGCTGCCACAAATCGATGGAAAGGCCTATGGTTCAGCTTGACCTGAGAAGCGAATTGCGTTTATTCGCGTAATGGGCTAAAATCTTACAACTATGTGAAAAGTATGGTATTCAACGTGCATGAGCATGCGGAAATGATCTCGTGATCAGAGTGCAAGTCGCACGAGCAGCAGGTTAGACTTTCGCCATGGGAACTACTGCGGGTCTGAAGGATTATCAGGTTTTTCACTTAACTTCTATGACCCGACTGTCTCTGCTGAAAGAGATTTCGTAAACCAGCTTTTGCGAACGGATTTTCTAATACGGTGACTGCTTCGATGAATTTGCCACTCGAATAGCAGCGTCAAGCGGGATGCTCAGAGCAGAACTGATGAACTAACTAAATAAATAAATAAAATCGTGTAGGATTGTGATAAATGATAATTGAAACGGATGTCCAATCAGACGAGAATAAGGTCAAAAGTGAATGAAGAGGACCACTTTTACCTGAACCAAATGCAGGCAGTGTTATATGAAAACGTTAAGACTACTGTTACAACCATTGTCACAAACAATAATGATAGTAATGATGATCTAATATTTTATTTAGTTGTTATACTACTAATGTGCGATATTGAAACTAGAGGTTGCGACCACATGCTGGCCCTATTAATTAATCCTGTTCGGTCATTGTTTTCCTCGTGATCAAAAAAGTGAGTTGGAAACTTTGCAAAACAAATATGACGCCAAGAAGTCAGTCACTATGTGATATTGATACTCAACTCATTATTAAGAAGCCACGGAATCACAGTAGAGCTGTTTCGTCCTTGTCAGGAATCATCAGCAAGGCATATCCACCTCGCCCGAACTGGAACGTGGACCCGGGACGAACGACAATATCTAATCTCCTACTACTAACACACACCAAGTGGCCAAGCTTTGTAGGTCATTTCCAAATTCTTCGTCGTACTTAGGCTACCTTCCGAGAAGTCATCTATCAGCAAGGTTCGACCGTTTGCGCCGACGGCCCCTGACCTTGCAAATCAATGATGGATAAGTGCAATATCATATGGTGAATTTGAATAAGAAACGGTTCAGAGCGTGCCCGGTAGCGTAATGAATTAAGGCGTTCGACTCGAAATCGTTCGTCCTTGTTCGGGTTCGCGTGCCAGTTCGGGCGCTTTCGATATGCACTGCTCATTATTGCTAACAAGGATGAAACAGGTGCACAGTGCTTGCATGCTTTCTTAATAGTGAGTTGGGCGATGATACCGCATGATGAGTTATTTCATGAAAAAATTCAATCTCCTACTACTAACACGTACTAAATATGGCTCCTTTTACTGTTTTGAATTCAATCCCCCAGTGTCATAAGGTCTAATCGGATCTGGTCAGTTGGGCTAGAACTGTAGTGGATAAACTTAAATCTATCGCTTTGACTGGATTTCTTCCTCCCCCCGTCATTTCGCATTTTCGGTAGCCTCTAATTGTGCCTCACCCCTCCTAAGCAACCTGTCACAATGCATGTTTCTCGTAAAGTAGATAAAATAGGGAAAATAGGGCGAATAGGAACATAAATCCTCGACATCAAATTTTGTTTTGCTTTCATACCGCAAAAATTGGGGATAATCAGTCACCAGGGGATTCGAAGTTAATAAAAAACGTGAAGATATTGACATTTTGTGACATTCTGCACTATTCCAACATTCAGTCCTGAAAATGGAACTCCTGTCGGACTGACTGACTGGTGGCCCCATTTACGGTAACTTTATCCGCACAAATGACTGCACTTGTTCTTTTCGAAATACGATCAGTTGCGGAATTCTGGAACGACGAAAAACAAAGACGGACTCAAATGTATGTCCCGATCTGAAATTCATTTCCTAATAGTCGAAAGTAAAAAGTAACACAAAATCGTTGTGGAAACGGACTAGATTGACGCTTTCTAGTCCATGTTTGAAATAAACTTACTGCTTCATATCTAAACCGGTCATTTATCGCAAATGATAGTTCTGTTGATGTTCAGTGTTTCTTGAGGAAGAGCAGAGAAAGGAATCATCGATATGGTGAAACTGCTTACTTTTCACTGAATTTGTCCATCATCTCCGCGGATCGACTGGCAGTTAGTCAGAAATCGATAGGTTAGATAATTTGCTTTGCTTTTTGCCTACATTTTCGTCCATATTCAATAAAAATGACTGTCAAGCTATAGATGCTTCATGCGACTGCAGAAATCGTTTTCTTTCGTCATTTGTGCATCACAGCTCATCACTGAGCAAGTGTTTGTTTATACACCCTCGTTGTTTCAATAGACACTTTTGCGAAAGTATGATTGGCGGTGATGAAGGGGTTTAAACGTCTGTGATTCAAATCCCACATCAGGCGATTACTCCGGTGTTAGACAGTAAATCGCTGTCCCCAGCTCATTACCGCTATGACCTATTGAGACTTCCTGTGGTCCTATGTCTGTCCAAGTTTCAGGATCAAGGTTACCTGTTCCCTTCACCCGCACGCAATGGATTCCAGCGATCATGGGACATCCCTTTCAACTACACTTCTTTGTGACATAAGTAGTGGAAAAAATATTTAATTATTTGCAATCCAAATTCGATTTCCGTCTCTGTTTCGATGAGAATTCAGTCGATTTAATGTGCTGATCGGCAACTGCGGCCGCCGTGGATAGACTGGATCATAAAATATTGATATCACGTTATGTCATCTGCGCTTATTGGATTGGGGGAATGTAGATGACTAATCTTCATTCGGACTTTTGGAGGTTACTTGTTCCACCCTTGTGGTGAGGAGTGTCACAGAAAAGCTAGTCCCAAACAAGACAAATAAAAAGCAATTTGTTTTTTCACTAGTATACCGTCTTAAATTGATAAATTTGTCACCTTTTAACTGGTTGGTCACTGTCAGGCTGATGTGAAAAGTTATGGCTAATAATTAACAACTGTGCTCTACATGCGGTCAAAAACTGAGTTTCTAAGTTGGTGTTTTTTCCCCGGTTGTTCTAATACGATAAGGCCTTTGTCCAATTGGCTGGTGTTGGTAACACAAGCGTCCGGTGAAAAAATCGCTTTGAGAAAAAGGTCCAAAGTACCCGGATGGGTAAATATCCTGAAACGAAAAAATCAACTGTGAATGTTATTTTTTGCTTTGTTATATCGAGTTTGCTTTCAAATCACATAATGCAACAAGCAATAGCTTCACAGCTACACGTGGCCAAATGAATTGACCATTCTGTAAACGTGTAACATAGAAATAGGAAGACGGAAACACATGTCTGGTTTGATTGACTTGGAATCCAATAAACAACTTACTCTACAATACCAGTAAAAACTTGCCCAGTGAAATCGAGCTTGATTGTGGATTCCACTGGTGTCCTCATTGCTTTTACGTGAACTTAATTGAGTCAGTATTCCTGAATAATTCTGATCGATCTAGCAGCGAAATTCGACAAGGCCGAAGAACGACCTCTGGGATCTTCCCATGGGACGGCTATGTCCATATAGGTCTTCCCGAAACTCATGCAACAAGCCTTCCTTAAACGTTTTCCATTTCAGTAGGAAACAGTAGGAATAAATAAATAGTCGGATTCATACTTCTTTTATTCCCCGTGAACTGCAAAATTTTTCCGATAATAAACCGGAAGCTTCGGTGTTATCTGACGATCAAATAAGCTAAAAAAGTAGTCGATATTCCATTTTTGTCGTGGTACATGCGACTAAACCATGACGTATTACGACCACTCTGGGGTGAGCAAAGTGTGTGTGTGTGTGTTTGAAATCCAGTTTCAAACAGGATTAACAGTCGACGGGCTCGCAGCTATCCTTCAATGACTTTTTGGATATTTTGATTTGAAGTCTTGTAAATCCAGTTTGAAATTGCTTTTACCTCATGCTCGAACAAACTTTAGAATTTCTATGTTACTACCGACTGATTAGATAGCTCGTTAAATTCTCACATCAAGTCACAAAACATATTTCGGATAGATATGAAAGTTAGGTAGTAGTATGTTTTTATATGAAGCACACCCTGGATCAAAGTGTGGTTTCATCCGATTAACGTTAAAGTGAACGACAAACACTCTATTTGGGATAACATTTAACATATTCTGGTAAATTGACGCATGGGACTTCTTTTGCAGACAAGGTAGTTTCTTTATATTGCATGCTTTCCTAAAATCGGGGGCTAGCTCCGTCACCGGAACGAGATTTTCCGGTATCTATAGTGCATTCTCATTTGATCCTTTTGTTTGGCTGTTCTCATTTTAATTGCGCAGTATCAAATAACTTGGACGGGACTAACAAAGTGGGGCAACATTTTCGAAGAAGTTCCATCTGGAAATGTCCATTTTCTCAATGCTTCTCACATCATCACGCTTGACAAGTCCAATAACAAAATTAACGGGTAGCGAAAACAGGAAGTCATTGAGCAGTTCAATTGATGTTTCCCTTCTTCAATGCCCAACTGACATACTCCAGCCGCGTCGGTTAACACTTGAAGCGTTTAAGTATTATCGAACACTATTTGGACAATAGTGCATAAAACGCCAGTAATAATCTGCTTTGTGATTACCAAAAAGAAATTCTGTTGTGAAACTTTAACGTAAATATATGTAACTTTGTGTTCATTTCCGAATGTGATCGATTTCTTTCACGAAAGAGTTGTTCTCGGCATAATTTTCGCTTAATATGATGTAAATGGTGGTGGGAAAAGTCTAAACAGAAAACTGTAAATCAGTCAAGTTTTTTCACTCAATTCATTATCCTCTTTGTTGTGGTATCAAGCGATTTTAATGTTCCTCGCTCACTGCTTCATCGTCATGGCAGCTGCTTTACTGGTTAACATAGAGCAATCAAATGACGTTGATGCACGCTCAGATTTCATGTAAATCAATATCCTTCTTCAACGAAGATTATTAGCTCCAGTTCACGCAGATCACTCCAACTAACAAATAATTATTTTCAACCTACGAGTACCTGAGTAATCCTGGGTAGGATACTCAATGAAATAAATGTTTCTGTTCGATAAATGAACTCGTCAGCATTTACGAACGTAACTTAGGATAAATTCTGACATCTTTCGAGAATCGGTTTGGTAGTATTCATGGTCTAGCATCTTTGGTGTTCAGACGCGGCTAACTAGACAACCAAAGCCACCCATGCTTAACGGACACTACTGCAGTCTACAAACAAAAATAATAAGGGAAACTCGCAAATGAATCTTTGGTATTTGCTAATGCTTCTTTGTATTTCGCAAGTACTAGGACTCTGCGAATGTTAACAGGAGAAATCTTTTGGGTAAATCACAATCGGATATATATATATATGCATTAATACTGCATTCATCCGTCTTCGATTCAGTGGAAATTCGTCCTCATAAATGTTGTTCTATTTCCTTTCCCCTAATGTGCTTTGCACACTCCAACAGACGAGGTGTCAAAGTGAAAATCAAGCTTATCGGGAAAGATACGCTTGAAGGTCACCGTCTTATCTTCTGTTCCGCATCACGAATGTGTTTGATGAGAAAATGCAGCACCATTCGGGAAAATTCCCGTTTATATGTGGCTAACGTATATCGCAGATAAATTGTGCCAAGCTACCCGTGCTCTCACTCTCCGAGCTATTCAACTCCTGAGGCGTTATAGGGAAACTGAGGTCGATGACTAGGGGTACCAGTAGAGTAACTCGTGTAGTCTAGTGTTGCGCCTTAATTTTCTAATGCATTAGCACAGGCCTCCAAACTGTGTATCACATTTCGATTCAACACTTTTTCTGCTTGCATTTAAAGAATCCATATTTCTTCGGTGCAATCCCTCACGGTAGTATAGCAGCGATAATCAAAGACGATGTAGAAAGCAAATAAATGAGTAGGTTTTCTTCATCCTTGTTTACATCCTGCCAACGAACACAAGATACTTAGGAACTGCCACAATAGATCACATTCTTGGTTTAGAATTTATCAAATTTATTCTGAAACTGCATTCATTGGGATAGAAACCTATTCAATGAAATGGACTTAGGCTTTTGAAGCGCACCGCTTCCCTCATAACACTAATTGTGCACTGGTACAAAGTTTTCAACCATGCACTATGCAATGCGGCCGCGGATGATTTGTCTGCTAGATTAGATGAATACGCCGGACAGGCCATCGTGAACTTTTGACTGTTAACAGGACCACACAGCGTATTTGGACGGCACAATTTGGCCAACAATTTGTATGTCTTTGACGGTCTTCTCCACTAAACCTTGTGCACCGGAAAACGATACGTCCATGCATCCGACCTTCATTGATTGACATATTATCTAACAAATACTAGATAACAATCAGTGTGCTAATTAATTCACATCCGGTCTCTGAATAAATGTATCTCATAATAACTCTCAAACTTGTTACCCTGTAAACTCAATTTCTTTGCTTTATCCCTCCAAATGCCTATTTCAAATGGAATTATTAGGCAAGATCAAGGCCCAGTTTGCTGTTCGAAACATTGGGAACAGTGCACAGCTTTCATCCAAAGTACATGTCCACCGCACTCGAATCGGTAAACTAGACTGGGACAAATGATTGCTAGTAGAAAAACACGTTTATATGCTTATTCGGACAGACGACGATTGCCTGATTTGCAAATCGACATAACAAACCGTCCTTTATCACTTAGGTGTGTACAGCCGCAAAGTTCTGCATCTTTAGATATGATATCCTGGCTTCTGATAAAGGTGTCGCCTGCCACTCCATTTGGGCCTAGCAGCGGCACTGTGAATGCCCAGTGAGCTGGCGAGTTCTGCGCAGTAGTCACGGTGTACATCGTGCAATCATTTACCCCGGATTTCTTTCCCAGTTCGCGGGCCGTGGATGTGCAATGCCATTAGATCCGAACGAGGATGATCAGCCGTTTCCATTGTTTTCAATAAAGAGTTGGGAGTTGATACTGCTTAATTCTTCCATTTGTATTTTCCAATTTTAAAGACACAATAAGCCCATGGCAGATATTTGATCGGATTACTTTCGACTATCTCGGCCGTTTCTACGGCCCATTTATGTATCTAAAACGGAAACGATCATGGCCAGTAAGTTGAAAGATATCTTGCATCTCCAGTGTTTCATCTCTCGTCAGGTGAGGATAGAATCAAGAACGGTTCTTGCGCCCAGAGCAAAAGCCCTTGTACCCACCTCCCGTCTCCCATCCCCTCTTCCGGGCACTGAGCATACACGGGGGGCAATGGCCAGATGTCGTGCACACAATCCAACATATGGTACACATTTGTTTGTGTGACACAAAAATGTGTCCTATTGTTGAGTCTGCCGCAGTTAACATGTCCAACTGGACCCATTGTCCCCGATGAATACGGGATCGGTTTGTGAACACAAACACCGCACTCTAAGACTCTTTTATCTTTGGTCAGTTCCGTAGTGAAAGGCATCGGTCACGTGGCGGCGCAGGAAAAACAGCAATTGATGATTAGTTTTAACTAGATGTTTGAAAATGGATAGAATTCACAATGGCAAATTGCATAGACATGAGGAAAATTATTTTACTTACCAAAACACTTCTGGCTTAGTGCTTTCCCTTTTTTTGTCGGGTTTATGCTAGCGGAGACGAATAACGCTTTGTGTATTGACCAGAATTGTGCAAAACGTCAGTTTAGAGAGACTTCCTTACAGGGATGGTATCGATCGGATTGAGTACGAATACCGATAACATAAAAGAATCCAGAAGTTGATTTGCTGAAACATTTATCTTCAACTAGTCAAGCCAATCTTTTGAATATGAACTTATGGAATCTAGCTTGATTTTTAATACATAAATACGGTGTAAAATGAGAAGACATAATTACTTGCAAGGGGATTTCTCGGTTCCTTTTACTATCGATCATTCGATGTGTTGACCCGATTCTCTGATATCCAGTCATCCTCCGCCGATATACCGATGCTGTGCATCTGGTAGATTCTCGCGCCTCTAAGTTGCCGTATATCGCTAGTGACTATCACCAAGATGTTTTAACAAGATACCAACACGACCATTTCCACCATCATGGCGAGTAGCACTCCAGTAAAGTGATTTGAAGTGGGCGAATACCTTTATGGAGCATTTGAAAGTAGTAGTCACGACAACGTGAGAGAATTAAAATGTACGAATCTTGTTAAATTTTTTGGGCATTGCTTGCTCCCTCATGTGATTATATTCAACACTTGATGGAGAGCAGCGTGTGCTTGTGAGATGCAGCCGTGAGAGTTTGGTGGCTAAAGTATCTTTGCTGTAAATGACCCGCAATCATTTTTTCCGCGTTTTTCAGTGTTAATAGGTGCGTTTCTAAGTGCCATTTAGGTATTTTGATGTTGATAATTGGGATCAACTCTAACCACCCCCGAAGAATGATCAATATACACTCGATAAAACAAATTCTTCCAAAATATCTGTATAGAATGGGTGCTGGTATGACAGTGGTTATAATGTGATTTGCTCTATATGATCGATGGGTATGAACTATGAAATCCCTATCACCATTGCCAATAATTTTACTATTGCCACCTGTACCACCAATGGTACTGTTGCAGCAAATACTGAGTCAACGGCCTCCGAAGGGGTTGCGTGACCGATCTGAAACGTACAGAAACCAAAAAACCAATATGAACCAAAGTACAATAAGCATATCGGCCAATATCAGCCCGGAGGGGTTTTCGACCATTGATGGGATTGGATGGAGTGACCGATTGAGTAAAGTAAAGGTCAGGAACCTAGTAATAGGTGCCACTTCTGAGAATAACTTATCCTAGCATCTGGAACTTCGTAGACTACGCTGGTCGGGTCACGTGTTACGTATGGCGGACACTCATCTACCACATCGTGCTCTATTTTGCGTCCCTCTCACAGTGTGGAAGAAAGCCATGTGAAGGTCAGTAGATGACATGGCAACGTGGAATGGGAAAATGCACAGCGAACTTAGATAATGTAGATGTCTCATGTCTTCATGGTTGGAGTCCGAAAGACCCGTCAACTAGATGGCTAGAGGCACTGAAGGATATGGACGTGAACCGTGAACAGTGTCGACAGTGTTGTCATTTTCTATCGAGTCAAAATGACTGAAAACGTACGTTTGCATAGTTAGACAGTGTACCGTGTGTTGGCTACTGTATCATTCTTATCTTTTTCCTCCGTTGTAAATCCACTCCCTGTTCCCCTTGCATATGCACTCTTTTTATTAGAATATGTAACAGTGGGAAAAGGCAGCGACCAGGGAGGGTTGCATTGCTGATTAATGCTGGAAGATGATGATGATGATGATGATACCTCACCCAATCCAACTAATATGGTATTCAACAGGGACGCGTTGCATGATCACTATTACTACTAATACTGCTACCACTTTTACTGTTATTGCTCTCGACATTACTATCACTAAAGAAAACTATGCAAACATCATTTATAAACTGTTTGTGGTCCAATAATCAAACCAACCACCCGAAACACTACTGCTACTTTTGCAACAGCAACTGCTATGAATGCTATCCCTAATATCCCCTTCAAACATTGCTAATTTCAACTCGAATCTAAGTAAGGATTATCAGGGCCTCATCTGCCGGAGCAATGAAATCGGCATATTCCTCCCGATTTGCATTTTACTTACCCATTATTTGCATCTGACAGCAAACGTATGCCACTAAGTGTTCGTCTATCGAATGTCAGTATGCGTAATAATAAGTCCAGCTTTTTTAACGTCCAAAGCATTTTTCGGGAATGGCCTGGAGTGAAAAAACTAGTAAATGTCCATAGGGCCGGGTATGGAACTCTGGTCAGGATAAACGTAAGATGGTTGCGTTAGACTTGGCATGTGCTTCTTTTCATTTAAGGAGAACTCGGTCCTCCCCTAGATGCTTTGATCCTTAGTCTAGACGACAACGTTTTCCTTCGGCCAGATCTATAGTAGTTTTGTTCTAGCAAACGGACACACGTAAAACCGGTAGACAGAGGACTGGTAAAAATCTTAACTACCCACCGGCCCCAAAAGAATTCTCAAAGGATTTGCAGAAGTTACAGGGAGAATAGAAAAAGTACGCCCTTATTATTCCTGTTGTTGCTGTTGTTGTTGTTGTTGCTGCTGCTGTTGCTAGGGGAGATTGTTGCCGGTGGTGTTGATGATGGCCGCAGCGATGGTCCTGCTGGGGCTGTTTCCATCGGTGATGTTATCGCAGTTGTTTTTGGTTGAGATGGTAATAGAAAAGCAACTTCGCGTAATACCAGGTTTAAAAACATCATCAATCTGTCATATTTTGCAATCTAATCATATGTTTGGCCTTTTTAAATAAAAGAATCTACCTTCGTTTTCGTCCCATCACGGTCGATCTGGACTACAACGTACATTATTAAGAGCTTTGAAGCTCATCGATACAAATACTTCGGAAATTCGTCGAAGCAGGTGAATCAAGCATAGACGTAGACGTGCAAATAAATTTCGAATTTTATTTACTTTGACAGTGATTAATTTTTTTGTTTGTATTGTTCACTATGGCAATATCATCATCGACTAAAACACGAGGACAATCTTTCCCCTGAATTTTCCCGTCACTTTCGGTCTCTTTTTTTGGGCACACCCGGCAGTGTCGGACAAACCCAGTCTGGATTGCTTTCAGGGCACCCAAGAGACTGAGTAACCTGTTCGTAAGTTCTGCCCTCCTACATCTGCCGGAGGATTTTCCTTCAGTTAGACTGAAAAAACCCGGCAACCATGATCTATGAGACACTTGCTAAAAACTGAAAGGTGAAAACGAGCTCGAAATATGCCAACCGTTAGGTTGAATAAATAGCACGGGATAGGCTAGGGCATTCAGTGACAATTGCCTTTGCCAGTTAGTGAGGCTGTCTAAATTAACACTTGAGGGGGGTAAATGACTACTCGAGTCTTCCAAAAAATGTCAGTTGCCATTAGTTAGGAGTGGTTTCGGTGTCCGAACAAGCCACAAACAGCCCTGGGGATTTCGCGGAATAGTACTGTTAATTTGACGTGACATCCGTCTTTCTCAATCAATTAATCAATGAATGTAGAGAAAGTAAGAAAACGTTTAAACAGTGGTGATTGTTAGTCCCAAATTGTCGCGAACTTTGTCAAAATTGACAGTGATATAGTCTTCCGGCCTCGATCGCATGTTTTATATTGACGAAAACTGAGGACAGTATTGTGTGTTTGCCGATCGAAAAAACGAGAGTGAAAGTAGCTAAATAACCCAGAAACGGGAGCAGAGGAAGAGATGAATGAAGGTATTTTTGGTTGTCATTGTTCTTCTTCCAAAACTGTGCCGTCTAAAGTTAACAACATGAAAAATTGTTTTCGATGACCAGAACCCCTTAAAATGGTTTTGTTCTTTCGTCTACTTACTAATTATCCTATATTCTGCTGCCTCAAAATTACCGCCATCCTTTGCCATGGTAGTATTACCGCTTGCCTATGAAATTGGTTTAACTGTAAAGGAAAGTTAGCGTATAGATTTGAAGTGGGGAATTGCTGGGTGCCAGCTCCGATTGATTGACTTTGTTGTTGTTAATGTTGTTCCTATTGCTTTTGCTGTTCTGGCATTGCTGTTACCGCTCGTCTTGGTGATCTTGTGTTTCTTTGATATTAGATTAAATCATTCGTCATGTGGTAGGAACTTGAAAATCATCACTAGGGAACCAGGAAAAAGTGATGTACAGCCGTTTCGTCCTCGTTAGAAATCTTTAATAGTGCATACCCACGGCGCCCGAATTGGGTCACAACACGGGAAAAACGACCATGAGTTGAAAGGCTGAGGCAGTATGCCACGAGTTAGGTTCCAAACGGCTAGTTGAATTTTGCCTTATGATTAATGTATGATAACGGCCCGTGGCCTAGGAAATCTGTAAAGGACTGGCTGTATATCACGTAGCGAAACTCAGGTAACTGTTGAGAGCCTTCCAGATAGAATGATGGCTAAATCATTCATCCCGAGCTGGCGTCTCAGTGTCAATGCCATGAATATATGCTACTGATGATCCTTAACAAGGATGGAACAGATGTACAATGTTCCCGCGGTTTCTTAATGGTCAGCTGACTCGTGATATCGCATGACATATAAATGCGTAAGCCACACAATCTCCTGCTAATAACACTGGCCAAACAGGCTAAGTCACCATTTGGTCAAACAGATCTACAGAAACTTCGTGAGGTTAATTGAACAGGCACTGAACATGTCGGTCCCAACCCTTTTGTTCTTTCAACATGGCAAGCCGAAATTTGGCTTTCATTTTGCTCGTAATGGGCAATAATAACCTTTCTAGAAAATGATCTAAACGAAACAATGCGTCTAAAAAGTTCGTCTGGCATGTTATCTCGTCACAGTCTCTCCTTTTCCTTGGTTTAACTGAACAACGTATGACCGAACAGTGCCATCTCGCTCCCCACTAAACAGTGTCCGGTACCCAGACGGGGTTGGCCATCGTATTCGGCTGCACCAATTTCACCGTACTGGTTATACATAGGTGGGAACTAATTTACTGTATTCTCTCTACCGGTTGGTGATTTCACTCTCTGTGTATGTTTATTTGTAATCTGACCAATGGAAGAGGAACTAGACCATTCGAATAAGGGCCGTCAGTCAACTCATCTACTGTGGCCTCTCCAGTTGAGTGACTCGTGATTTTCTGTCCCAAATCACAATTCACATCAAGAACGAGTGCATCATAAATATAAGATGAAGTAATGTAATAATAGTTATTCCTTCGTTTCACATAAAAATCAGTCCACGCTGTAATTCATAAGGCAATGATTAATAGTGAATGATGAGAGGAAAAAAATGTGGGATTTTGGAAAACTGAAGATACCTGGTTCACCACCATCAACATCATCATCATCATTATCATCATCATCATCACCATCATCATCGTTCAGCGTTCAGCGATAAACAGCCTTACTGACCGCTCCCTTTTCTCCAGAGTTACACGTTTCTATAAAAAGTGATTATCCAGTGGGAACAGATATCTAGTTCCATGGGCGGAAATTTGGGTAGATAGCGGTTTGTTGTTATTTGGCCACTCAAGAACGACAGACAAGAGTTTGATTGCTTTTGTTTCATCAAAAAGACCACGGAGACAGGGAAACCCATACCCGGTTGGTTGAAGTCCTAGAAGAAATCTATGAAGTACAATCCAGTCTGATCATAAGTTGCTGCATAAATAAGTAATCAGCGGAGTAGACCAAAATTTCGATCTGATAATATGTTTAGCCGATAAAAGTGTCTCGTTTCTGGATTCTGCCACTCTGTTCTGGGGCAGTCCACGGGTACGCTGGAGTAATTCACGTCTTGGATACTGGCACCCATACTCAATCGGAAAGAACAACCAGAGTGAGGGCTGCACGCTCTAAGGAAGCAAAATATGTTGGTTTTTCCGTCATGTCGTGTGTGGTTAATTTATTGACCATTGTGGCCGACTAGCCTTTATAGCAGTATGTCACAGTTCCCGCCCTAATGCGGAATCGTGCCTTAACTAATGGGATTCGTGTCAAAAATATTCAGAGTTCAGTAAGAAAACGTCATTCACTCATAAGCCAGCACAACACCAAATCTGCTTGTAGATTCCGAATCAAAACATTTACAGTCAATAGACCTTACAGTTCACAAGTACCAGCATACTCACGTAAGATGGATCACGTTTCAGGTCTACGCAAACAGGATCCCGATAAGTTAGTTGAATGGTATTTCCGAATATTTTTGGCATTTACAAAGCAGTATGGGAAATGGCATAATTGCCTGAGTTGTGATCGGAACTGAGGCCGCTCGGTAGTTTTGGAAAATTTTCGAACTTCAACTTCTGAATTATCCAAAGTTATACAAATTCAAGACACTAGCACGAGAGCTGCTTTTCCACTGCCATGTCCTCCTCGGCACGCTTAGGGCGGCTTATACTATACATTGCCCAGTAACAAGGAAATCGGAATTGGATGATAGTCTCGTTTAGAACCAGAGGAATTCTTTTCCGTATATATTTCATTTCCTCAGAGTGAGATCTGCCTTGATTTGGAATGGATTATTACACGACAAAAATGCTCAATTCGACACTAATTTAACCGTGAGGACGATGCAGAGCTGTTTCATTTTCGTTATGAAGCAGCTGAAGATATCCGGTGAAACTCGACCAAGACTTGATTAGAGATTGAACAAATATTAGTCTATAACCAAGCCGCTTGATCATCCCAGTAGACTGTCGTCAACATGTTCCATACCACAATCAAACGACACACGAGCCTTCTCAGTTGCTGAGTTTTCATGATCAGTAAGCACGGCTATCGAAGTGGACGACTTCTACCAAGAAAAAATTCTTAGTAGAAAGAAAATTTGTCACAAATAACCTAACTCACGAGCTACAATCTGCAGTCCGCAATAATCAGAGTAAAGTTGATACTATTCAAAACCTTGGGCGAACACGAATCCTTGAACTTCACTGTTATCGCTCCAAAGATCGAGGCAATCTTGAAACTAGATAGAAAAGTAAACACAAAATTTAATGCCAAACAGAACTATACAGTTTATCACATTGCTTTGCGAATACAGCACAGAAGTGTCGGGATCAAACTCGACGTTGAATGGGCTTAAGCAGAGGGACTAGTATCCCTTGATAGACATGAGAGCTCATCGGGAGTCCTCATTAGTGGATGTACACAGTGACCTGCCAAAACCCGTAATCAGTACAATATGGACGACACTATTTCTTAATTTGTCCTGTCAGAATTTTGTCGACATACCCTACCATTTGTGAAAAGTAGTAATTTCCAAAAAATGCATTTTGAAATTGTGGAGCCGATAGATTCACAGAATAAGTCTTTCCCGTAAATAATGAATAATTGGAAAGTTTTTGTTTCTAGCAGCATACGGCTATTCATCTACATGATTATTTAACAATCAACTGACGTATGCTTCTGGCGAGACGTGCCGCATGTTCCTCTCAAGCAGAACCTTTTTTTCTGTATCAGATTTATTACTCGTCCAATTCTCCTGCGCCATACTCACATTGCTATTTTCGCTTCCATTTGTTTGACACATTCAACACGAGTAGAGAACTAGCAAAAGTTGTTTTATTGTTTACCAGTGATACAATCCAGTAAATAAGTCATTTTCGTAATATTATCAATAGTATGCCACCCAAGTTCATCTTGATTAACCGTATATAGAAAACACTGAAGAGCTCTAAACATAATGTATACGTAACTATATTGAGTGTAGCTCTCTCTGACTGTCACCCAGAAGTAAAGAACAACTTGTTTAGCAAATTATATCATGAAATTTGGCCTACCTGTTTTATTATCAACGAATGCCTTTTGGATCACCTGAAAATGGAATTGCCTAATAATTTTTAATGATAGCTACCCTTACCCATTAGCTAATCGTCAATGCTAGTGCTCCAGGTAGCCTTGGTGTTGTCGCTTAAATAACAAACAATTTTCAACAGATTCATTTTGAATATGTGGTTGTCTAGGCAACGGGAAACAAATGATTGGCATCAAAAAGCATACCATCCCACGGTCCTGGTATCGCACCAGTTTGTCCATGAGCCGAAGTGGGCCAATGTGACGGGCCTTCAGTTCTCACTAGTGCGTATATTATATCCGAACAAAATCGGCGAAGAGAAATTCCTAGGAATTTTTTACTTTTAAACAAAGTCACTCAGTGCTGTCAAACTGATCAGAAACCTAGAAACAATCCGATGAGAAGGATAAAAAATCGACTTGTTCTGGTGTCCGGTACGGACAATCCAAATCTGTCCACTGCAATCTCAAATGAGAATGACAAGTAGAAGCTTCATACGCAACCACCGTAATTTAATTGCTTTTACAGAAGTGTGATTGGAATAATCGTTTTTTTTCATAACCATATACTATCACTGTCTTTTCTATGAGGCCTATCCACGGCTGACCTTTGGGGTTGACAAAGAAATACCGTTTAAATTATGGACGAAAATGATCAAGAAGTCAGTCGTATCGCTGATGAGGTCTTCCTTTTTTATCAACATATTAATTACTGCTAATATATAAGCATTTTCAAACTGTCTGATCTTAGGTTTTTACGGGACACTGTCGGTTTCCCAGACACCATCACACATCAGGTACGCCCACCCGGTATCGCGATATCAGTTTGCTTCTGGAATTGGCTATTGTGTGTGCATCGTTAGTACCCGCGTGTGTGGATGAAATTCATTTGGGCATCACCCGTTTTATTCCTGGGTTATTTGCTGCCTACTCGTAAACATTATATATATATATACTATGTTCACAAATCAACACCGCTTTCAATGGTATTACTTTGATTGCGCGAGTTTATAACCTGAGTGGGCAGCGAGGGTTATCACAAAAACAATGAGTAAACCATTTGATCTTGGTTAATGAGCTGATGCTTGCGCCTATTAGTCTAGGCTTTTCCCAAAATTTATCGGAAACGAGCCGAATCATCAGAGAAACAAAATCAAATGAGACATCTAGTACCCTTTTCTACATTTTAAAACAAGAGGCAATTGTGAATTGAGAACTTCAGCCTCTAGGCCGTTCGACACGACACAGAACGGGGGGCGATTCAGGGCAAACGATTACAAAATAAGTACACACTTATTCAGTGGTTTTCATTGATCATATGGATATAGTTATCACACGAGGAAATGGTTTCAGTTTTGTGAGCACATAGTTTGGCTTGTATATCATAAGCGTTCCGTCACCAGCCGCGGTGAGGTCATCAGTGCGTTGGTGACGACCTAGATGCTCAGTTGTGTTCATATTCATGCTGCTATTTGATTGGACCTTGACCCCAGAGTGAAAAAAATGAGGAAATGTTTTATGCTGCAAATTGCATTTCACACTACGGAACCACTTCATTCATCTTATAAAGCACTAACAGGGCTTGTCCTATTGAGTATTAAATGGAACTCAAATCCGTTGACGATAATCTAGTGTTTGACAACTGACAACCAACATTGCTGAGACTGGTCGATCAAAACCGCAGCCATCAGTGAAAGGGATCTGCTCTTACGACAGTTTAGATTTTCGAAAGCAGAACAGTACTGATTTAGTGCGCGTGTGTAATAGCAGAACGTGATACAGCCAGGTCTCCGCGTCTTATCTTTTAACATGTGTGCTTGGCACCACAAGTGCATTTAAATCCGTAAACCATAATAGATTAGGTTACCACCACTGGTCTGTTTTTGTGCTAGAGGCTCAAAAGCTACACATCCGAGTTTACCGGCACTGAATCGACTCCGGTCATTCCTTCAATGTTATCAACTACGGTATAGCCTTTGAACAGAAGTCCAATGAAGGGTGATTCTGTTCCCTCCTGCGACATTCTCGTTAGTTTGTCTGTTTCGAACCATTGTATTTCAATAAACTTTCCAAGACACTCGATAGTACTGACAACAGAATCCTCGGAACCATGTGCGCCGGCAACTCACTTTTGTGCAAAATAATGGGCCTTTCCCGTGACAATCAAATTGGTGCGAGAACCATTTGGAATCGTCTACACAGCCACCTGTCCGTCAGAAGATCTGATCAGTGCATATTTACTCACAAATTGTGCGATGAAAAGTTTCACTGGGACAAACGGAGAGGTTCGTGTAAAATCCGTCACTAGCAAGCCTCCCAACAGATCGAGATAGATTTGTAATATAACTGCGATCTTTTAAGTGATTCGTCATGCAGCATTAAAACATCCCCATTGTGACTGTAAAACATGGGAGCACTGTTCAGCTGTTTCATCCTTGTTAAGAATCACCAGCCGTTCATATTTATTGCCCCGAAACTGAAATGGGAACCCGGGACGAAAGATTGTGAGTCGAACCCCCCAGCTATTAATTCAGTCGGGCCAGTTCTCGAGGGTTCACCCAACATCAATACAAAATGATATAACGCTCCTATCCGCAAATGGATTTTGAGGGTCACAGATCAGTACGCACCGGATGAACGTCTACCAGGTGAGAATGGTCTTCTCCGTAGCAGACGAAGATGTTACACTGCACCGTACACAGATTTGCTAGCTGATCAGATCAGCTTTGGCAGTATTTCAGTTTAAAATGAACCATATCGTTGAACACCAAGTATACGACGGTGCGGAGCCATTCTATCAGTTGGATATTTGCGAAAAAAATAGACTAATGACCCACCACGTCATTCAGCCGTTTTCAGGAGAATGTCGAATAATTACAATAACAACAAAATTTTTCACGTCCGATTGTGATTTGTTTTCAAGTTCAAACTTGTGGTTGTTTTCAAATCACCATGTGCAAGTTATGAATCTTTGGACAGTGGTATACTTCATTTTTCGATGGACATCTCCATTAATTTTCAGCGCCTTACTTTACTTACGCTCCCTATGCCACTAGTACTATAATATTGTCACTCCCGTAAAAGCGAGAGGATTTTGCTGCAAGGATACTCATGGGATATATTCGCAGGAATTATTCAATCACTGGTTTTTGTTGCTTCTCCCTAAACAAATCAAACGACGTCACCGAAAGCTCATAAGCCGATCTAAATCAAAGCAGAAGAGAGGTATCCGAACGTGTGGTTGTTATAAATGACTACCAGTGACAGACCTGTCAGTCGGCGTGAACATGAATATCCGTGATTCAAGTTGTACTATTTCTAATCAACTTTTAATTAGACAACCAATAACTATTCCCATTCAGCCTCTGTTGTCTGCATGTGGAATTCTCCTTTCACCAGGGACAGATGAAAGGAGGATGTAGCGGAAGGATACGTTTGGCCTGTTCCATCCGATTAACGGAGTGGTACTACCTGTCTAATATGTTGACTAAATTGTAGTTTGATAAACAGATCGCGGCTAACCTAAACAATCTATGACGTTCTTTGGACACTGATGATTAGTGACATTTCAGACAGAATATCTAACATGTATTCATATACATCCTAGAGATTAACTAATTCTGTCGCTTCTTGTAATGTGTTCTGTGTCTCATGATGCTTTGCTTGTGCTTGGTTGGTCATGGAAGTCCCAGAATAAAAGATTAGCCGATTGAGCATTCGAACCCGACTCATTTGCATCCCCAAAGGCTCCCGATTTTAATTGTTTGGTCACTACCGCCGGTTGCGTTTAGCGACACGAAAATCTACCGTTCATGATTTGTGTTTATGTCAGAAATGACGATGAATGAAAGTGGATTCGTTTAGCGAGAATGCCTGTTGTGTAGAGCAGACAATTTTCGTTTTTCATTATTGTCCCTAATTGGATAAATCGAATCAGCGTTGAAAAGTTTTATTTGCTGTCAGCTAAGAGAAGCTCAAAACACGGGACCTTGAAATAGCTTCATGTATTTCTGACTGACAGACAGATAAATAAGCAGATCTTTGTGGATGGGACTATTTGACCACAAAAGTTCACTCCGCTATTGTTCACCTAAGAGGTACAGGACAAACGTATGTCCCGACGGAACGACCGAGCATCCGCTCTTGAGCAGTTAGCAGAACCGCATTCGGTTAGTGGTGTATATCAGATAGTTCTCGTTAACCGTAGACGGTTTGTTTTGCTTATTTTCACTCTCTTCGACCACTCGGTTTCTCCCCTCTCCCAATTTCGGTCACGTCCGATTGACCTGCAAATTACCTCTTCTTGTTCTTGTTCTTGTTCATCATCATCATCTAACTCACACACTCAAATTAGAAATCCTTTTTTGGACTGTGACGACAGACCCTTGGGAGAGTCCGTAATGACAATTATGGGGACAACTAAATGAAAGGAGAAGACTTCATCCACGATAATTGGAAAGCTGGAATCACCGCCACCATCACCATCGCAGATACACACACACACACACACACACACACACACACACAAGCACATACACATCCAACCCCCCAAAGATGACCACAGAAAGTCGTTATCGCTTTACATAAAAACAAAAAATGTAACTAGGACAAAGTCAGAATGTGGTGGGCGCATTTATGGCCAATTATAATGAGGAATAATTCGTCACAGTTCATTGTGTTGTTTATTTCGTACTGAAAAGACGATTAGACAATGTGCCTGCGATCCTCGTTTATGATCACTTGAGCTGCGGATATTCCCACTTGTTTGTATGCACGGAATAGTCTTATTACTTTGCAAAATTGTACAACCGATTATCTTCTGTTTATCAACTATTTTTATGTATCTGAATGCATCTATAAGTGTCCGCTTCATTCGGAACAAAATGCAACGGCAGTTAAACCTGGTGGTTGGGTCAACGATAAGGACAAACACGGCGTGCTCAAATGCGCATCCGTGTGATTGTACTTGTATCCTGAGGCAAACAGTTTCGTGACAATCCATTCGCGAAGATGGCCAGCCCCGGGCCCAACAAGACTAATCCAATTAGGCTACACGTACCGAGGTCACCTTCGATGAGGCCCATATTCGAGCACAGCCAACAAACTGTTCCCGGTCAAGTATACCAGTTGATAAATTTTTGCACCGCCGTTTATTGTCTTCCATCTTGTTTCCTTCCCCAAACGGATAAGAGTAGAGATTTTGTGAGAGTGCAACTTTGATGAGAAATTCGTGAATTGCGCACGACGTGCGGATAATAGGAAATCGATTCGTGGCTAGAACGTGTTTAGGTTTCCTGCTTTAGGGATGCCAATATGAAGCAATTGGTGCATCAAATTCATCTTGACATCCCAATGACTGTGAACAGGTGTTCGATTAATGATATCCGAGGTTTGGCCGTGTGCTGTTATGTCATTTTGATATGCCCCTTGTGATTTTTACGTTGACAAATCTCGTTCTTTATTCCGTTTCACCTAAAAATATAGAGTTAATGTTAGGATTGAAAATGTCATAAAAGTCGCGATGGATGACTGATTTTCCCCAAAGAGAATCAAAAGAACAAATAGTAGATGGCAAAAGAAAATGGTCTACTCGATTCCCGAATTTATTAAGACAACTCGTGATTCCGGGTACTAACTTTAAGAGCAATCATTTCACACGGGTTAACATGATCGGGATGGGAAGAAATTACTTGCTATGCGCTATTATACCCTCCTATCAGATCGAGGTTAAACTACCGGTAAACACAATAAGAAACTGACTCAGCTCGGCAAACAAGAGCACAAGAGCTGCTACAAAATAACTCCAAATTAGTTTGTCAACATCCGCCTATCTACCTGGTCCTTGTTAGAATACTTATCCCTGTCTCTCAGGAAATGATGTGCAACTTACATGTGTAATAGTAAATTGTTTTATTAGAAACTAACTGACCAGTAAATGTTTCTCGTTTCCCTGATTCTGATAGATAAGAAACTATTTTTCCGTCTTCTGTCTACCAGAAATCTGTTGCAATGTTTCATGGTTCAAGTTCATCCAGAATCCTACCGACCGCCGGTATGAGAAGCTGTCCTAAAATGAACGTATTAAAATTTTCCTTACTAGATTTTGTAACAGAAAAAGCCAATGTGGAGGCGAGTAGGCTAAATATACCCGGAATGGCGATTTCGAATCACCTGATCAAAGCGCCGTATGTGGATGATTACAAGCAACGTTTCATTTAATCGCATTCAAGTGTGACTCTTTTAGGGCTTCCCCGAACCTAGCTGAGCTTATTCGTTTTATCTTGCGATATTGTCCCAGCGTGTTCCGCTTCATATCCAAAATCTGGATGTCTGTTTTAGAAGTCACGTTGCATCACGTGGCATTGGAAACGAAGTAACACCGCAACTACTTTACCCAAACTCCTCCAGGCGAGTGGTATTTGTACGGATATAAGGAAATGGTTTAGCGGGGCTTGCACGACTAACTTCACCGTTGTGGCCATGCATCAGGCATGCAAAGCCGCTTTTAATTGAATGCTAGCATCATGACGTTTGCAAACGTTCTAAAGGTGTTGTGTTTTTATCCCTCGCATAACCCAATGAATCTGCGCAATACCAGACACTGCTAACAAATGTTATTTCTTAGCCAGAGTATCGTAAGGAGGCTTGACCTCGAGCGAAGGCCCCAACTTCACAGTCGCCTTGTCTTGGGATCATGCATTGTAATCTTAACCACCCCACTAGTAGGACAGATTGACGGAATTTGTTCACCCACGATTACGTGTTACCTTAATTACTGGAGCTGGTAAAGTGGGAAGAATATATGCCACCTTAAAGATTCCAGGTTCGCATTTCGGATCCGTCGATCACTTTGGTATTAGACGCCTGTCTGCTATCTGATGGCTTGTTATCAACACTAGCTAACTGGTTTCTTACGTGTCCCTACTCCATTCTGAGTTTCACATTTATGGTTGGCGGTCTGCTGCTTTAGAGAATCGTCTACCAGGGTCTGTTGAGTTGATCCGTTTCACTACTACTTGAAGTATCCAATAGAAAACTGTACTTCCAAGATAACCATAGGATTCACACAGTGGTTTGAGAACAATAAAATTTAAAAAAATTTCGGTCTTGGTAATAGCTTTCGGCCTCACTTGGGTGGGTGCGCTTGATATCTGCTGTTCATTCTAGTATTTCCAGTATGGATATTTTACGGCACAGTCACTGACGGGTTTGAAGGTACACGACTTACATGAGCCGCGAAAAACTAAATGGTATTTAGACCACAGTGCTAGTCAAATAATGGTTTTGAATGAACGTCTATTGCTATGTTTCACTGGTAGGGTGAGAACTGGAGTAAACTTTGCTGTTCACTTTGATCAAATGACATCTCCGTATATCTCATCAAACTTGTATCTCACACCTTTAGATAACCTCCGGCAATAGAAATAGCAAATAATCGAGGCTAACTTATAAGTTATTTCTTCGGAAATGAGTGGTCAGCTCTCGGCATGTGGATGGCTAACGCGTCAAATTAGAGTTCGCGAAATGCTACACAACTCCATCCAGTTTTGTCATTCTCTCGCAGTTGAACAGTTCAGAGAGACAGAATTTGTTAGGCCTATCAGGTCACACTACTATAATGAATACCCAAGCAAACTGGATACTCGAGATAAATCAACTCCATTAATCCGAGAAAAAATGTGTCTGAGTCATACGTGATGCTGAAAATTCCACCCCATCTTTTACTTTCTTTATTAATGAAAAAACGCCAAGACAACCGCAGGCCCTCTGTAAATTGTTTTGAACGCACTTTCAGTGACACGATTTTGATCTTCTCTAGTTTGTGCAAGATCATAAATATCAGTGCATGCCCATGTACAAGTGTGAACAATGGACTCTTAACATTCTTAATCGGGTTCTTGTTAGGTGTGTCAGCGTGCCGGTTCATGGTTTTAGTGTGTCATCAAAGCAGACACATTCTAGTTAGAGTTTGCAGGAGTTTTCCTAACTGTTCTGATAGAAAAAGTATTGTGCAGTTAGAGCGAAACCTTCACAATAATTCAGAAGACTCAAGCGCGACAAATAGTATGCACTTCAGCCCATTACAGGTCTCGAATGCTACATGTTGGCATTCACTCTTTTTCTGGCTCATCCAGATGGTTTGCTCGAAATAGAATCTACATTTTCTCAAAGTTGGACTTATGTCCTTCAAAAAGTAACCAACAACTCTTCCAAACTGTCACTGGATTGGGTCCATGGCACTGGAGCAAACCGTGACACGATAAAGTCATAAGCCACAGGTGAAGCCGATTAAGAATACCAAGGGTCTATCGTTCGAACGAGTAGATGGCCATAGACCGGTCTTTAGCGCAGTACCCGCATTGACGTCCGTGGTCCTGAAACAACTGGAGAAAAGCAAAGTGGATACGATTCGTCATTTCTGTGGACGTGTTCTCAAAACGATGCAGTACAGACACCAACGCAAAACTCCATTGTTTCCGATGTGGGATATTGTTTTAATGACTTATCCGGGATGAGGTTTTTAGTTATCGAGCACCGCTCAGATATATTTTTGTGGAAATAAAAGGATAAATCAATTGACAATTGTTAAACCTGTCCGTCTCATTCACGGAGCTGTTACTGGAATCTAGATTGCAATTGGTTTTTTCTGCCTTCTTTGGCATAAGAACACGTTGCTCTGAGATTGGACAGAAAAGGCGTGTTATCTTTCACGCTCATGGACTTGGTTTATATACACGTACAAAACTAGATATTATGAACACATTTAATACAAATGTGAACCTAACAACTAAGATGCCATATCTCTCAAAATGATCGTAGTTGGTTGGTCTAAACAGTTTTCGTCCTCCAGAGAACTCAACACTAATTGACTAACGACCACAAATGTCACGTAGCAGTAGCACTCCAAACATCACTATTGGATTTGTTGCAAATTAGTATTGTATTGTTTAAGTCAGAGGCAACAGAAATAGTATGTCTGATATGCACCGGTTCACTATGCTTTGTGAGCGAGAAGTTAATAAATTTCGTGAAAATGCTGTGAACATCATTCGGTCCTTATTTTTTCACGGACTTCGAATTCTGCTCTAGATGAGCGTACTTCGCTGGGTTATATTCAAGACACAAATCGGCAAGTGTTATCATCGTTTGAGGACTGGGTACGTGGGTCACCTAACCTGCTGAATATGGATTATCAGTTTTGTTAGCGTCTTGACCCGTAAACGTAACGTTTAACCAGCAAGTTTTCTGTCCCCAGCGGAAGTGACATCTTTATCACTAGCTTTTATCTTCTACATCATTTACTTCCAGGATGAGGGCCACGGTCAACAGAGACATGCCAACTGGAAAAGTTGACCGGCGGGGAGAGGATTCGAACCCGCGACCTCCAAGTTGCCGGACATGCATATTCATATGTAGCCATAGCCCGGCATTTCTAAGTAAAACCAATTTGCAAGCAAGTTGATCGGGATCGCGTGCACACTCTGACAGGTAGTAAGCGATAGATGGACGAATTAATTGCTATCTAACTCATACTCGTCAGTCCCAACTATGTTTGAACGTACATACGAAGTCAAATCGTTGAGTACCAGCAGCATCAAAGGAATGCAACCGGATTAGTTTTAATAAACAAAATTTTTCAGATCCAAAATCCAGCCATTCGCGCACCAAGATTCCAAAAGCTACATGAATGGACTACCAGTTCCAGGTTACCTTGTGTGAAAATCAAACCTAATAAGAGACAACGCATCAACACTGAAGGTTAGTACACACAGGCTATGAAATGTTTACAGCCTAGAAGTCAAGCTCGGCCATCAAACTCGTTAACCTGATCTAAGACCTAAGTAAGTTGTAAAAATTCACTGGAAATACATTGTCAGGGATTCCGCAATACCATAGCCACATCGGGCTGACGAATTCATTTAAGGTAGTACACAAGTAGATCGTTAACCTTACATATCGAGTTCCTTCTCGATTTATTTCTACAGAAATGCCGATCTTTTATATACTCAACTTATATTTCGATGCTAAAGAACTGTTTGATCGTTTAAATATCACGTATCGTGCTGGTATTGAACAGAATACTTCCACCTCCTGCAGCACATTTCCAAAGAACAGCCACTCTCTGCAAAAGAAAACTGTCCCTTTCCCCATTTGTACTTCACAGAGAAAGCTCTCACAAAAACTGTCCTATTTCATACAGGCACTTTGATTTCGTTCGAGTTGATTTGGCAGCCCATTGAGTGGTCGTTCTAGGAGAGAAGTACTATTTCTACAGCACTCTAAACGGATCCAAACAAAGTCAGCGTGTCAGCAGAAATCGACCTAAGAGCAGAACATCCAGACTTCACGCACCTTCATACAGAATGATAACAGTTTTGATTTCATGCATATCAAAACTAAAGTCGTTCAGTTGTTAATTCACTGAGAGAATATTAAATGTTGAGTTCACTTTTATGCTCATGAAACGGATAACCGTATGAATTAACCTTTTGTTAACGAGCAGCTCTAGCGATCAGTTCCTACAGTTAACTAAATACTAACTTGTTTGCATACCGAATTGCCTGGTTTTTTCTTCAGGCAAACCCATTCAATGCTGGATCCCGCAGGAATTCACCCGCGGCTGGGAAGAGTATGCGGAAAACTACTGTTGGGTATCAAACACATATTTTGCTCCAATTCAAAATCGTCTGCCCCCAGCCCCGGACAGAGAAATGCTTCTTATTGGTTATTACCAATGGGCTCCTATTGTGATGGCCATTCAAGCAATGGCATTCTACTTACCCTGCCTCATATGGCGACTTTTCATGGCCCAGTCAGGCTTCAACGTGAGGCGCATATTACAAATGGCATGTGACAGCAATGTGCTGCTTCCCGAGCATACGATGAAAAATGTACGTTTCATTGCCCGGTACATGGAAGGATGCATCTATCGCCAACGAGACTACCGGAGGCGTCGCTCAGCGAATGCCATGTTCGGCTATTCGTCAACGAGTTACACTGGTTTAGGCCATTTACCTATGACACAACAACAACAGCAACAGCAACAACAACAACAACAACATCACCATCATCACCATCATCCAAGTTTTCATCACCATCTACATCATCATCATCCCTACGCCCAATCGCCTCCATATGCCTCATCTCCCCTCGCACCCCCCTTGTATACAAGTGCACAAGCAGGAAATTTCGGCACCCTAACCCCCACTGGACCTGCTTCGACGTCACCAGACAGTCGCGGACGCGGTAACGGTGGTACCCCATTGCATCACACATCCTCAGGTGGATCTCGTCGAGCTCGGCGACCAACCAGTTCCTTGTTGGAGCGTCTGCGTTTTCGTTTCTCGATAAGTTCAGAAGTGGCTAAGAATAAGAAAGCCGGTCAAATGGTCGAGGATGGAAGTGGAGCTACTGCCGGTACAGCACGCGCCGGTGGTACCACCTCCGACATATGTGGCACAACCACAGATGGACATCCGATGCTCGAAGGACGCAGACGAAAACTGGTAGACGAAGAGACAAGGCAGCCGTATTGTTCAACCGAACGCCCCACATTCCGTGCGGCACAGGATAGTTCCGGGAACGGATGGGGTTGCTGTGGCAAGCGACATGGAAACTATCTGGTGGTTCTGTACTTTTTCATCAAGCTTCTCTACCTGACCAATATTGTTGGCCAGTTGTTTATGATGGAAAAATTTGTGGGCAATAATTATACGTTCTACGGATTGCGTGTTTTGATCGACTTGATCAAAGGACGGGAATGGTTCCATTCCGGAAATTTTCCTCGCGTCACATTTTGTGATTTCGAGGCAAAGAAACTGGGCAAAAATCACAAGTAGGTTCCAATGATTTTGAAAATGTGATTTGGTCGTAAAACAGTTTGTTGCTTTCCAGGAGGTTCTGGTGGCTGAGCATGTTGTTCAAATCGCAAACGTCTCATCGTCCGTTGGAGTAGCATCGTCAGCTCGTGTGCACAGATGGTGGTATTGCTTCGCATTCAGGCTTGGCTTTTGGCCTTGACGATGACCTTGACGTCCCAACTAGATGAGCTCGAACTCAGCGATCAGAACCCCACGGAAAACAAATAGGCTTGTTTTAACCCATCGATCTTTCGATATTCACTCCGCTTTCTCACAGGCGTTTTCCATTTTTCATGATCAAGTAAAATTGGCTTTTCAGACGTTATCCAATGGAATTTATTTAATTTACCTAATTCACTGGAATCTGCATAATTTGCTGTTATCATATTAGTGACGACGATCGTAATGATGTAATTACAATATGAGTAATTGAGTGTGCCATGAGAGATAGTACTGTTTATTTCCATGCAACAGTCAGATTTAGAGTGTTTACCAGTGGTTCCGAAACCACAGCTTGGTAAAATACACAAACCTCGATGTTTAGCGTACGAAGTTCAATGCATTCACGTATACACACATGGGCGTGCGAAGACAAACGAATGCACAAATCCGCCTACATTGCTAAACAGCAAAACGTTGTCCACCGTTTTTAAAAGCTGGATTCAATCGTGTGATCATCGCACGTCAACTATGAGGATCGATACGCTATCGACCCATCCGGACAGTGGCAAAATGGGGCAGCCGAACTCTAGAACCAAGCTTGTCATATACGCAAGGAGACCCATCCATTATTTTCTTACTCAGGTCTGTTACATCAACAGTAACAATAACAAAGCGATGACAAACAGCAACCCCGGGAGCTACAACGGCGAAAGCGCCCCTACCGCTCACACTGCAGATTCCACACACGAACACACACGAACACACAGCAGTACACACATATATATGTATATATATATATGCATCATTGGACACGAGGGAAAACATAAAGCGTTTCAGTTGTCATAGAAGTGAAAACTGCCTGCGCGGGCGACACGCTTCACAAAAAAACTAATTTATTTACCCTCTCTTGCTCGAATCGGTTTTCCCAAGGCGAATAGCTCACGTTCATACGATGCAAATTATCAAGTGGGGGGAATGAGTCAGGTAAATAGATGGCTAGCAGTTTATTCGACCTACTAAGTTGGAATTAGACGGTGAACAGTTGGGTGAGCAACACGATCTGTGTTAGTCAGATTGCGGTTGGCCAGCAAAAAAGCCTGACTTATTCTAATTACGCAACTTTTAAAAAGTTTGCAGCTCTCATATAGTGTTTCCTCTTTTCCCGGACCATTAATCAACCGGGTTTTTTAATCTTTTCACTCAAATGTAAAGGAAGAATAGTCAAGCTCGGATACCACACGTAAATACCACCCAAACTTCCGTACCGCCTGCGGGCAGCCACCTAAGCCACGGAGCTCTACACGTAACAGTCCGGACACTTTCGTGTATATATCACCTTTCTTTCTGCAACGATATGGCATTCATCACTAAGACCTCGTTTTGTCATCGGCGCCTGTGACACGGCTTATCTGTATTAAGAAACTGGCTTCCACGAACTAAGTTTAATTACAGGTTCGTTTAAAGCTATTTTTGACAAATTCGAGGATGATGAATTCTATCTCAGTTTTACAACCCCATCGGGAGTCAGTACACCAAGTTGTTGGTCGTTAACATTTAGCCCTTTAGTTTTCCATGGTTGTAATAAATACTTAGCAAATTCCCCGTGGTCCTTTGATCAGATGGATAGATTTAGTTTTCAAATTCCCATAAATTATTGTCCCGGTTTATGTGAGGAAAAGATGTGACGATGGTGAGGCACCTACTAAAGTATGTATGCATTTGTGCCATCGTTCCACCTTTGGAAATATGCAGCATGTAGAATCGATCATCCCGCGTTACTGTATACCTGTTTCACCCTTGTTATGAATAATCAGCCTTTCGTACCCGCCACGCTCAAAGTCGGACGCGAACACGGGTCACAATGATGGAGTCGAACGTCCTAACCACTGAGCTAACGGCAAAGCCTCTTGACAGTTTGCTTAACTTCATCACATGATTTATCGCCTATCCGTCACTGATTTGTATAACCCGCGGTAGCGTTCCCGTTTGAGTGTGTTCGGTGAGCACCTGAGATGATTCTGCCAAGAACGGAACAGCTGTACTATTACTCCATGGTTTTAAATAGTGAACTGAAATTCGATATCACATGAGGAACAGTCCTTGCGCGGTATAATCTTCTATTACTAAATATAGTCTAAAATGTTTTAGTACAGAAAGAAGAGCGCCGGTGTTGAACAATTCCCGAACAAGTGCGTGATTGATGGTAGACAAAGTCGAATCCGCAAATTTAACGTCCGAAATGCAACGATGATAGCCTCTTGACCACCACCTCTTGCAAACTCCTCGATTCAACGATCAGCATTTCTTGAGTGCATTCATGCAGTATGGTTTACTAATTATACATGTTTTTTTCGTTTATATACTCATTTTTTGTTTTGAAAACAGAATTTCCATTAAAAGTTACGAGTGTGAATGGATAACGTTCATTAGAGGATATCAATAGTAATCGTCACTTGTTTTGTGGGTTAACCCCAGCCAACCCATTTGTAACGTCGCTAGAAGCGTACGAGGGCAGGTTTCTAATGAACAGTGCACGAAAGGGTGCACGAAGATGAATTAACAGTGCAGTACGGGATGCGCATACTTGATGGGCATCCAAAGCCAGTTATAATTTGCGGGGCAATTCTGTCCCACCGCATGTGTACATTTTGATTAAAACAAATAAAAATTAGCTATTATGGTATCAGCTTTAATTGTGATATCGAGTAACCGGCAAATATCGTTTGATAAATCACCGTGTGAGTCATTCGTCCATCCTTCGCATGTGTATCCCGTGCTCGTAATCGCTAGCTTTGAGCTACTATGGATTTGATTTCTATTTCGTATCATTGGATAATCAAAAAGCCAGAACGAACCAGTACTAGTAAAAAGACAACCTCGATCTGGGCGGAAACTGAGAGATATAGATGAGATAAAATTTCGAAAGTATGAATATAATTAGTTGCGGTGCTTGCTCACATCAACAAATGTTTGAAGCCCTCATGCCCAGAGATCTCGTGAATGATGTTTGAATAAAAATAAGCAGATTAGTCTACTAATTAGAACTTCATGCCTCTTCGTCTTCTCATGGACTGACACTGTCTTCCAATCTTCTAACCACTGACTGTTTCGGAAAACGGCCTGTAACCAGGGATTTGATCGGCGGACATGAGTAGCACTTATCCCGATCGAATTAAGCTACTCCATATTAGTGATTCTTTGCTTGACTGCTTTCCACGACCCAATACCCTAAACCGCTGTCACAAATAGACTACACCTTGACGTGGTGTGACGGCTTGCGTGCCTCCATGATCCATCGAGCTATACAGGATGGCTTATCCCAAGCCGAAGATCCAATTATGCCTGAAAGGTCAATGGGTAGAGACCTGACGAAGTAGTCTCCTAGTCCTCCAAGTTGGGGGGTTGATCTGAGTTAGCAGCTCAGTCGCGAAAACGAGTGGAATAATAATTGATCCAAGTAGATGGGCTTCCACTCAGCCATGCCCCGCTGCCTTGCGGTCAGGTTCTTGTCAGAACCAAAGGCTTTGGTTTAGAACCCTAATCGTTCTTCTGCTCAACGGCCGGACTCCCTAGCAGCACCCGTCCATCAATCCCCATCAGCTGCACACCTACAAATAATTCCATACTACATCGGTCGTCGCGCGGGCTAGTCAGGACCGCGCTGCCCATTGCATCGAGCGGGGTGGGTAGTGATAAGTATGCTACTGCTCAGAGTTCCCTCTCTTTTATTCAACCTGTCTCTTCTATCTCCAACCCATTCTGCTTGCCCCTTTTGCCTGCCCATAGTATGTCCATTGATAACACGCCCGATACTCGTAACGGTTTATTGTCAAGTAATGTAGTAGGAGGTTTTCAGTCTGTTAGCTCACGTTTTCTCAAGCCTCGTC
>LUCM01003009.1:186100-198900 GCA_008360955.1 Fasciolopsis buskii | reverse complement strand
TTTTATTCTCATCGCCCTACATGCGAATCACTGGATTATATCCACTAGCTGTTTGTGAGAGTTTTCAATATCAGAACATACCGTTGTCGACTGAGAATATAATTTTGCCGGCCTTTCGATTACTTAGGGTAACTTTTCTCAGATAATTTTTTTATTGTAAGGCACCCTGAGAAAGGTTACCCAAGGCAGCCGATTTAGTGATTACGGCAATCACTCACCCGAGTTCACAACGCGAGAGCATTCTGGTCATAGTTGCTCACCTTCACTCTTCCTCTTAAACTTTGTATTTAAGATTATGGACATCTGTCTCCATTTCAGACAGGAAACTATCTGGATTAAAATCTGCAGATAATTTGCTTCTGAATGGTAACTCCGATAAGTTGCATCTTTCTCCCAACCGCTTGAACTATAGCGTAGGTTTGTTTGGAATGCGTTTCGGGCCTTCGAAATTTCTGGATTCGACTACCCCATAGGTGAATCTCGTTTATCCACAGGAGGAGTCGGGCGAAGGAGGTATGTTTTTTATTTGATCAGTTACGTTTCATTTGATGGTCGCATATGAAGAAGGCTGGGTTAGTGTTTGTTGGTTAGAGACATCTGACTGTCGACCACGGGTACCGTTTGCACTGCAGCGATAAAATGGGTCCTGTTATGCGTTTGTGAAACATGGCCCTTCCAGACAGATATCTAGATACTAGTATCTATGTAGCATCACTCGTGTGTGATGGGGAATTTTCTTAGTAATTCAGAGGTGAGACGTACGGTATTGGATCACAAAGCCCAGTCGACCTAGCAATTATTGAATTGGAATACTTTCAGGCGGTAGTCTACTACACATGTCTGCATATCAACTACCGCCGCATGCGCTCTTCTTCGAGGCAGTTAGTAGTTGTGAGATAGTCCAATTGATGACGTGACGGAAAGTAGTTAAAATCCTAACAAGTGGACTGTCGCATATAATTTTACTTAAAATATCGGTTTTTGAGTTCGCGTGATTCCCCCAACGCGATGGTTGGAAACGAGCATTGGGGTTCAATAACTCAGTCACCGGATGTCTGCTATAAATGTTTGCAGATCGAATGCGTCGGTGTGCTTTGTTTTTCGAGGTAGGTCGTGGTTAGAAGATAGATCCGGGGGAGCAGTCCATAATGTGACAAAAAGGTATGAAAACCCTAACCAATGATACGCTTCAAGTGTGTCGAATTGGATTACCAGTTTGGATTTCACAAGATCTGTCAACGTAAATGTTGAAAACTTTGGAAGATGTGGCCGGATGCTGCAATCACTATCGTCTGCGTATCTGCTCTCCTGTAGTCCTTTTATTTTTTGGTCTTTGGCTTTCTCTTTCATTATTATTCTGTGCCGAAAGGTAACAAACAAAACGAGAGGACGTTGTTCCAAGTTTGACGGTTGTGCAAACTGAACCTAATTTGAAGATATTGTTGAACGCAAGCACCCCACCCAGTCCCATGAATCAGTTCGTAGTTACCTAGTAGGTGAGACTACATTGTCATAAAGCCAAAGAAAGTCTGTTTAGACGAATATTGTTGTCGAATAATCCACGTTCTTTGCATTTTGTTTCGCGTTTATAGTATGATCCGGTTAGTGATTTTTGCATCCCATATCGTCATATCTCATGGCATGTTCGCCTGAGTTCGACTAAAAACTTGTTTTTTTGACTCTGGAGATCTAATGGTCCGACTCAGCTAATGACTTCATATTAGATATGATTAGCCCTGCTAGTATATCGGAATTCTTGCAACTGAAGTGGTCTTCAGGGATGCAGGAGGATCTAAGGATAATCGAATGCAACGTCTTCCAACTGGAACGTGTCTCATTTGTAAAGCTAACCGACGTGAACACTACGTGGATGTAGTAATCTGTCCTTGGGTCGGACGAATCAGTGGGCTGACCCGCATCCTTTCACTGGCAGATTCTTTTACGCAAAGTCTACAATATCAGAACACGATGTTGTCGCTTGAGGGTATAATTTTACCGATGTGCATATGCTTGCGCATCTGTGTCTGCGAGTCCATCCTTTGTATGGTGTGGTTGGAGGAAGCCGGGTGTCAGCTAGACCTGGTCACGTTATCTGTCACCTATCACAGAGTCGTCTGCAGTTAAATTCAACTTGGGATCATCCGGATAATGACTGGCTGTCCAAATAGCTGATTTTGCTGTGTCCCCATTTCGATTGATGCAATCGGAGCGAGTGCAGATTGGCCACGATTTATTCCTCTGATGTCGATCAATAGGTTCAATAGGAATAGTGAAAGTAGGCAGTTTTGACCAAATCCGTTGCCGACTGGGAAGCAAGAGCACTTTTACACTTCCCAAAGGTCACATGCCATTGTTCATAGGCGTTCACACAGCCTTTGATTCCATCGAAAGGTATGCACTACCGGATTTTTTTGATAAGAAGTGGAGTACCTGAGAAGCGTGTTCATCCTCGAAGTGTTGTACGGGCATCTCTTGTCGTTTCCAGTAGATTACGACAAGATTGCTCTTTACTCATGCTGTTTTTCGACTTTTCTACAGGGGTTTTCTACAAAATTCTTTGCTTCGTGCAGCGGACGGTAGAGCCGAACCTCTGTTTGCGAATAGGGTTTTCAAATTTGAGTTTGTCGGTGATATCGCCCTACCGAACAAAAACGCCCATAAAATGCAGCACGTTCTGGATTACTTGGCAATTGAGGTGTACAAATGCGGTATGTGCTTTGTACCTTCAAAGTGCCACGTACTTCTCTAAGATTGTCAGAAACCTGTGCCAGCATTCACTGTCTTTGGTGATCTGTTGGAAGCAGTCACCAACTTTGGTTATGTCGGAAGCTAAATTTACAACTAGAAATGGTTTTGGAAAGTAGATCACGTTACGAATTTCGAGATTCGGAGCTACCTGGGTGAACCTGCGACAATTGTGACATTGTGATGACATCCGATTTTCCCCCAAGTAAAGGATGAATATAATGCAACAGTCGTGGTTTACGGCCGCGAGAGCCACCCCCTTGTTTTGAGGATGCTTGGGAGGTAGCCATATGTATTGGATAGTGAATGTCTCCGATCGTCGTCATCGTACAGCATTAAACAGCAAGTGAATCCCATCGGCCTCTGCAGTTGAACGAATAAATACATACGATGGATAAGCAACGGACATACGAGGATGGATGAGGAAAAGAACAGTGTAGCAACCAACACACGGATGGGTGTTGACGACCACCTTCTGATCAAGATAACTGCGGTTGCGTCGGTACTATGCTCGTCTTATGGTCGATGTAATATATATATATATATATATATGCACTAATTAATATTTGTATATACCATCGTCCGCATGCAAGATGCAGGGGCTATCGAAAACACGAATTAGAAGAAAGATTGTCACGGAGTAAATCTCTGAGAAGTTCGAACTCAATTTGCCACAAAGTAACCGCTATTGAGCACGATTTCTAATCGTATTTGACATTGATTTCAAACAGCCTTATTGTAGATCCTGAGGCGTCCAGCCATACAAGCGTGAAGACCCGACAGAGTTAGGTTTTGAAGTCAATATTTTGATTAGCCGATGATACGCCGTAGTTCGACCTCCACATTGTTGTTCCAATCAATTTCATACTCAGTGATTGGAACACGACTCAGAAGTCGTTATCTTGGGGTATGTAACAAACCGTGGACAGCGAAGTGATATTGTTATATTGTAGATTCTGTGGACCTATTCCGCAGACGCACTTTCAAACTGTGGGATTGCTTATTGGCCTTTTGGCACCAAACTCATCCGGTATCCTTTAGGAATCGATGATCGAAGACAGACACTCAATCGACATCAGCTGTTCGAACAGGCCAGCTTCTGCAGGTGTGTAAGAGCACACTACGTGCGACAGTGTAGTACACCCTACCTTTTGACTTAGGGGAGTGCGATATCACTGTTCCCATAGATGGTACCAATTGCGTAACGCCGCCTAAATCCTTGGTATTCGACTGTCCACCTGATCTCTAACCTACCCATCAGCAGTAGTGCAGCTTCTCTGGTAAACAAATTTGTCGACGATAGGAAGAGAAGATGTGCAACCCTGACGCACACCATTCCTAATTGAAAGGTAAGCCGAGGGCAAACCATGTGCTTGTGCTCTTCCTGATCTCTAGTCAGTGCTTTGATGACCTTGGCACTTCTGATACACACTCCCTGTTTAATCAGACAATCCCAGAGAGCTGTCCCGTCAACGGAGCTAAGGACAGCTCGGATATCCAAGAATATGATTGCCGTCGGAGGAGCTCGTGTTTGACGGTTGGTGAGAATTTACTCAACGCATCTGCGGTCGAGTCAAAAACTACACATAATTGTTGTTTGCGCGGTGTTGGTAATCCGTGGAGAATTACTTGAGGCTAAGAGCTTCCACAGGACTGGAATCAAACTTGGGTCTCGATAATTGGAAGAGATCTTTCTGGCCTCTTTTTTGTATGTCGGAGTGGAACACATTCTTAGAACCAGATTTTGATGAAGAGACTAGTGAGCGCTTTGGGATGGGCATATCGTCTTCTGATGACGGTCGGAGAGTGTCTGAACCGGGGGTTTTGTGACGCTTCAAAAGATGGAGCGCAGGGGGCAGGAGGCGTAGATGGTTGTAAAGGATCAAGTGGTTCCAACAAATGGCCGTGTGAAGGCATCGATGCTCAAGATTAAATAAACTCCCGAAATCGTACTGCTCATCTACCCATATTCCGTGAAAGCTAGGGAATTTATTGATCGTTTGCATTGGATATCATTTCGCTCTTTCCGGGCTTTGTGTTTTCTGTGAATTAGATGAACTTAGAAAGTTCCACAGCATTTCTGGTGGTATCAGCTTGCCCCATTTCGGTCATACTTTTAAAACACCAATTCTCACGATCCCTTCGCTAGGTAATTTCCTTCTTGCTTATAGTTTTTGCTGCCAACAGGGATATTCCGACTGCTATCTGACAGTCCCAGAGGACTCGATGAGGTCCAGTCAGTGGCTATGCGCCGCAGGACTATTTCACAAAATGTGCCATATACTGTTTTTATAGTTTCCCATATGTGCTTCCAGCGGTCTTTGTCTTTTTGTGAATGATATAAAAATGTACATTTTTGCAGGAAGGGGGTCTTGACCAACTATGAAGCTCTCAAATAGGGAATTTGACTGACGGCGAGGGGATTCGGACCCTCGAAATGCCGTAATGTTGATCGCTTGACGGATGCCTTCTGATTGGTCCCCATGCGCGTGACCTCGAAGCTTGTTAATAAGCTTATTCTGCTATCTCTTCGACTCAGTTGGGTTGTGTCTATCCGTTGATAGCAGTCTTTCGATTTAGTTGAAAACCGTACTACGAACCCACCATACAAGAGTGTGGTTAGAATCTAGATATATGCTCCATTATGATCTACAAAGCTTGACTGAACCACGCCAAGGATAGCTTACGCTTATGTGGTTTATTTATGTTCAAGACTGATTAGCAGATGACGGTCGCCATGTGACTATGTCGAAAGCTGTGGCGGAAACTCGTGATGGATAAGAGTAGATGGTATCTTGTGCATAGATGAAACTTTCGATTATTGTTATTCATGCTCCTTCGACCGCCAGTGACCAGTTTTGGTCTTCGGGTCCATTTCTCGTACCACTATCTTTTTATGAGGTGCTTTCCAAGAAGTTTGTGGAGTTGCTGGTGGAATATATATTTGACTGTATCCTAACTGCAATAAGTGGGAGTTGATTGAAGTCCGGTCGCATATGGCAGATTCATCCTTAGCACTCAGAGTGATTCCTACATCTGCGTACCGAAATGTAGAGTCGACAACATCTCCGAGTAAGCGTAGACCAAAAGCAAATCCTGGGAGCTAATTCAATCAAATTACGATGGTGAAGTTTTGGATGGGAGTCTATAGCAACAGACGTCAACGGTCGGTGTCTCAAGGATGTAGGCTGAAGTGCTTGTTCACCCAATAGGACTAGGGAATGTTGGCGAAACGTCGCAAGTTTTAGAGGAACTTGGGGTCCCAGTAATGGTTCTAATGAAATGCATACAACAGGAGGAGTTGGTATCATGCTTCAGCGATCAGCGTTTACGTTAGTGTCGACTTAAGAAGCTTATTTTGATTCCAACAAAACCCTGTTCGCGAGACAGGTTTCTGAGTTTAAGCCCATCTGTTTGAATCAATTATTCTTCCATTCACTTGTCCAGTTAAGTTGTCGACTCAGATCGTGCCCCGACCTGGAGAGCAAGGAGACTACTTCGTCTGGCCTCTGTCCATTGGCCTTCCAAACATGATTCTGTATGGCTAATTGGATCATGAAGTATGCAAGCCGTCACACCACGTCAAGGTGCAGTCTCAATGTCCTGCTATAGTAATATTGCTAAAACCAATAACTAATAGGTATGCTATTTGTATGTTTCGTCGTACTCGTTGCTATCACAACGAGGCTGCATCTTGACATGATGTGCCGGCTTGCGTTTCTCCATAATTCCACGGGCTACACAGGGTACCTTATCCCAAGCCGAAGATCCGATCGTGTCCGGAAGGTCAAAGGGCCAAGACCTGACAAAGTAGCCTCCTGTCCCCCCTCGAGGTTGGGGATGATTTGGGTCGAGAACTCAGTTGGGCAAGTGAATTGGAGAATAATTGATCCAGGTAGATGGGCTTCCACTCAGTCACATCCTGTTGTTGCCTTGCGGACAGGTGCTTGTTAGGACCATACGTTCCGGCTGAGAACCTTAATCGTTCTTCTTAGCGGCAGGACTCCGTAGCAGCAAAACATTTTCAATGAATAGCAGGAACATAGTGAATTCCATACAGCGTCGGTCGTGGCGCAGGATAATCATGACCGCACTGCCTATTGCATCGAGCAGAGTGGGTAGTGATAAGTAAGGCACTGCTCAAAGTTCCCTCTCTTTTACTCAACCTGTCTCTTCTGTCCCCAGCCAAATGTTTGCCCTTTCTGCCTGCCCATAATGTCCCCGATACTCGCAACAGTTTGTTTTCAAATACTGTAGTAGGTGGTTTTTAATCCGGTAGCTCACATTTCTTTAAGCTTCGTCAGCCTTTGAATTTCGGTTCCTTCAATGTGCACACTCTTGCAGGCTGACCAACAGGTGTGTTTGGCTCTGACAGTAGACTCACTTTCGATTGATGTCTACTGCGTGAGTGAAACACGAATTCAGGATTCGAGTAGTGTAATTCATCTGACCGCACCTAATGTCTCGCCAAGATATTTCCCGCGAAGCTTAGGAGACGAAGCAGCTCAAGTTGTAGGTCAACGCGGGGTAGGAATAGTCTTGAGTGCGAAGGCTGAAGCGGCTCTTTTAGACTTTATCCCAGTTAACAGTGGCTTGTACGACGTGAGACTGCATGGATCAGTCCACTTTCGGAAGGATAGTCCTGTTAAGCACAGTTTGTTTGTCATCTCGATATACGCCTCAACAGACTGCAACGCTGAAATGCAAAACGACCAGTCTTGCGATGAGCTCGTCACTCTTGTTTGAAAGAGCAAAGTCTCTGACATTGTAGTTGTAGCAGGTGTTTTTAATGCACACGTTGGTAAACTGAGTGTATCGGAAGCTTGTTTGAGTGCTGTGCCCTGTCTGCTCAGGGAACAGATAACGGTGAGGAACTTCTCCGGTGTTTTCGAAAGTGTCTCTTGATTTTCCTCCTCCAACAGAGGTGGAAGTACAGTAGTGGGACATTCGACTACGAGGAGACCAAAAGCTGCCAATCCGGACTAACTATCCTCGGTTCTACTTAAACATTGATCGAGAAGCCCTGTTAAAAGCGCTTACTTCCTTGCTCCGTGACATTTGGAACGAGGAGCGAAATCCGTAGTCTTGGGGTGAGTCACTAATTGTACCCATCTTCAAGAAGATCGTGCGCAGTGATTGCATAAATCATCATGGGATTACTCTAATGTCGGTAGTTTTCAAGGTCTTAGGCTCGATAACGCTGCGCCGTTTGACGCAAGTTCGCGAGTGTAACATCCGCAAACAGCAGTCCGGATTTCGTCCAAGTCGAGGTTATATCAACGAGATTTTTACTCCTCGGTAGTTACTGGAAACGCGCCACACACACCGGCCCCGTACGATTGTAGTCTTTCTCGAATTGAAAGACACGTTCGCTTCAGGGGGTCGGATAGCGCTACTGAGTGCTCTCCACCGGAGTGGTATGCTAGCGAAGTTCGTGGACCTCTAGCGAACATTGCACTTGTATACCTGTTGTCACGACAGGATATACGGTGAACTATCAAATTCATTCGAGACGACTAGCAGTGTTCGACAAAGAGGTCCCATCTTTCTTTTCAGCCAACGTCCCGGTTTTCATTGCAGTGCTTTGAGGTTGCAACTAAAATTAGAACACGTTGGTGCACGTTTGAAGTTATATGGCCTGAACTAAACCTGTGCGCGCGCTCACATGCAAGCGGTCGTTGTTTACTTCCCATCGATTTTATCTTGGCTCAGTCGGGGCCTAATCGCTTGGTTTGTCAACTGCAGTGAATACTTATTAGGAAATAAAGCGAAAAGTTATCACTTGTCTTTTTGTGGCATTTACACTTCAGCAAGTAAAACGGAAATCACGATTTAGACAGTGAAGTGTCATAGGACGAGCACTGACGGGTTCAACGGGATTTATCGCAAAAGTCAACGTAGAAAAACGCCAGACACCGGCAGCGAGTGGTCGTAGACAGCTAAATCGTGTTGAAATTGTTCTGTCGTACTCTCGTTGTTAACCAAAACGCAATCGCAAGAGACAGAGTCACCGTAAGCGCTTCTGCGCGAGCAGGCAGATGTAATTTGCGATGTCACAGAAGGGTGTCGCGTTCTAAACGAAGTTTGTCTTCAGTGGGAACAGACATTTAGCTGGTCTGTATGATCTTCATAGAAAATGCAGTCCATAGCAATGGGTCACGGGTTTCTAAGGACTTTGTTACGCTACCTGACTCTCATTGCTTCGCCTGGCAAAAACGGCTTTAAAATATTCTTGTGTAATATATTTTTGAAAACCTAAATTACATCAGCGCTACGCTTGATTGCTGTCGCATGCTTCTCAATCGAGGACCCCAGATTTTGCCGAGGATGTACGCTAGGGTAAACGAAACTTAAGCCTTACAGTTCGTTTTCCTTCAGTGGTGCCTGATTGAATGTATGACGCTTGCAATCGCTTCACTTATTCCTGCACTCGGTTTAGATTCAATGCAAATGCTTCTTTACGTTACTCTTATTGAGTCTTTTCTTTTGATCTTTATCTGGACGTTTTTTTCTTTGTGAAGCACACTTCTCATTTTCCTCCTATTTTATTTTCATCCATCTATTGACACCCGTTTTTCCATGAATTTCAATCCCTCGTTCGTGATCGCCTCTCGTTTTCTTTTTTGATTTTTGATGGTTGCCCCGTTGATCTCATGGTTGGAACACGTTAACTCTTTGTCCTGCTTTTCTCACATCCGATCCCTTTCATAAACAGTTTCTGAATGAGTTAGTCATGGATCGTGGATTGTCACCTTTTTCCTGCAATCTGATGGTCATGGTCAATGGACGCAAAGTCACACACTTCGAAGGTGATGGTAAGTTTGTGTATACAATGTTCCTGCTACTGAGACATGTCCTGATAGTTGTTTTCAGTACGACGATTCTTTCGCTTGATCCGTTGGTGACTAATGAATCTCAGATTTTCCTTGGTGGTTTTGTTTTCACTATCCTTATATATGTAATCATTGAAAAAAAACATTATGCAGTAGATCGCCCTTTTCGTTCCACTGCATTAGACCGGCGTAACCTCACTATCCTCTTTCTAGGTATAAACTAGGCGGTGGAGAGTACGGCTAAAAGTACAGCTGTGCTCTGTGCTTCACTACCGAAATAATACAATGCTTTTCGTGATTTTTATCATTAGCTTAACCATTGTTGATATGCTGTTGGTTGCTTTCACTTTTTTGTTGATTGTAATTACGTTTGGATGTTTTGTGGTGATTGTTTTGTTGTTCCTGTGAATACAGATAGGGTTTGTTGAACTTTGTTGCACGCCGCCTTCTGGTCACGTGTTTGTATCTTTAAATCTGCCACAGTCTGAGGGTATGATCGATGCCGGCCCAAATGCGGTCCCAAATCAATATGATCTCCAAATGTATTACTGATGGAGGATAACACACATGAGTAGCTTAAATACGTCATTTAGGAAATTGACTGATTTATGATTTGCCCAGGTGCTCATCGCATCGCATGGAAATCGTATTCCGAATCAGTATTGTTATCAGAACAGCATGTTTTGAGCTCGTTGAAATCCCTGGAGTTTACGCTCAAAATGACCAGTCTTCATTTGCTGCTGGCTCCTTTATCCTTCTGGCCACCTTTTCAACAATTTTTATTTTGTCCTCTTAGTTGGTCGTAATTCTTTGTTCTTGGCGCAAATCCATATAATCTCCGCTCCTCATTCTAATTTCCCAGTGGGCGAGTTTCACAGACCTGCTTGTTACAACAGTTCAGTGTATTTAATGAAGAAGCTGATTGATGTCACCTAGCGTTCTCAATTGCCGATAATCATGCTTTACTTCTCAATTCCACCAAACTCATTTGCTTCGTCATCTCATTTGTCATACATAGGGCGCCCAGTTTTACGCACAGTCGAAGTATAGAGTGGAATTGGCACGTTTATTTTCTGAGACGAGTTCATGAATACCCAACAGTCAGTTTCTATAAACAAGACATTCAGCTAAACTGTAATCATGCATGGACTTAGCGTCAAAGTATTGTGACACGATGAAAGCTGCGCTGTTTACTGCGGATGCGTGATTTGCCTCCTCCAACGTCCTAATCTAGACTCAATGGAATTTGTCTTATTTTTTCATAACACACTTGATGAATAAGTGGAGTGAAAGGCACTTATCCCGTGGCCACTAAGGGCCATTACATGGAGAGGGGGACCGGCAACCTTGACGCTGAAACTTGGAATGAAATATAATCACATAATCTCGCTAGGTCAGGCGTGGCAGCGAACCGGGCAAAAGCGAGTCGCCGTCTGCCACATAGTGACCGGCAGATATGGGGTGGGAACCTATGACCCTTTCGGTGACAGGCGCTTAATCCAGCTGATCACCTTCGGAGGATTTTCTTCACTTATGCATCCCTCTAGCTACAGCTAGTGCCCACTCTGTATCGGGATTTTGAATCTCCCAACAGGTCGATTGGCTTATTCTGTTTACTACCCACACCATTTTTGGTCCCATCCTTGTGTGAATTTGGACAGGTCGGGCTAACTGATTTCATCATTTTGAAGGTGTTCTCAGTCGGCTGTTTCTCTATTCTGAATGACAAATCACGTCTACTTCCTTTTCGTTACTCGTGCGATAATGCTGTACTTATCTGTTTACCTTAATCAAACGACAGGTGGGCCTCTAAAATGCGTTATCCGTTGCTGCCTTTATCGTTGCATTTCTTGTCAAAGTGATTTCACCTGAACTTATGTCATAAAGCTTCCTGCTGTGTTTGCCGTCATTCTCAATAATAACTTATCTGTTCTCTGACCTCTTCTGATGGCTATATTCTCATACGTCCCATCCGGGTTAGGCTTGATCGTGAGTACACCAACGGGAAGTACCGCATATTCCATGGCAACTGGAGCCAGTCTCTTGCACCCATGGGTTCCGGCCTTCTTACTCACTCCAATCAATTCCCTAGCTCTCAGTTCCCGTGCTATTGTGCTGCCGATCAGTGTTCGTCTAGAAATTGCTATTGCCCCAGGCGCACGGTGTCGTGCTGTTCATTTTTCGTTTGACGGACGGTCACGTGCATCCAATCTGATTCACGAGGGTGACTCCATTTTGGTCACTAACTCACCCTACCCGATCCCTTGTTTGTGTGGTTCAGATCAGGTGAGAGTTTAAATATTCATATTAACATGTCCTTACATGAAGTAAATGTACATCCATTAATACGCTCGTCTGACAGTGCATTTCAAAACTGTGCAAAAGCCTCTTAGTTTAAACCATTCACTCCCCAAGTTAGAGTTTTTGAAGTGCAGTACGTGCTGGTAGATTTGCTTCTGCTGGTGCACTCACTGAAGGTTCCCAAGACTAAAACTTTTCTTAAGCACTTCACAAACTTAATTCATGCTTACTTTCCCATGTGGTTCCTTGAACAATAGTGGCACTTCATCCATTTGCAATTGCAATGAGAAATTATTTATCTGAGTGGTGCGTTGTTTATTTCTGCGTCGTCATTTGGGTACCAGCAATACTCATTTTGCCAGTTATCAAAGTACCTGCCACTGCTGGATGCCGAATTCAACAGCTTTTGTCTTTTGTAAATGTCGTCCATCTATTTTTAACCAAAGGGACTTGATATTTATACCATATATTTGATTAAAGCTAATAATCTCCTTAAAGTGCCAAATATCATACGTCGACAGTTGCAGCGTCAGTTGACGATAAGCCTTAGGAATAATCTCGAGAACTGGTGGGTTAAGGTAGCCGAAGAGATGGAAGTAGCGGCCGCTTCAGGTAAAATTCGAAGACATACGCGAAAGCGATGGGCAGCGAACTTCCGTTAGTGAAGTCGTGTGCGATAGGAATGGAGAGCTCATCCATGGTAGACAGGAAAGACTGGACCGTTGGGCAGAGCTTTTCAAGGATCAGTTTAGCTGGCCACACGCTAACGTATTTAGTCCGACATCTGGAGCTGTGAATCCTTGGGAGGTGTCACTTGATCCCCCAACGGAAGTGGAAGTGTAGTCGGATATTCGGCTTCTGAAGAGGGGAAAAGCTGCCGGTCCCGACGACCTTCTCCCAGTTCTTTTCAAATTGGGTGGA
>LUCM01003009.1:150971-161102 GCA_008360955.1 Fasciolopsis buskii | reverse complement strand
GAAACGTCTTTCATCAACTCAAAAACACATACCAGAGTTGATTCGGTAAAATATCTGTGAGTTACTATTAATAAAATTCTTAAGTGGACTTCTCACATTTCCAACCTGTGTGAAGAATCTCCGACGGTTGTTATTTCAAATCAGGAAGCTTCGACACTGCGGGGTGAAACAAAGCTCCATCTCCGGATTTGTATACCGGTGTTTTTCTAATCCTTCTTTACTGTTCTCTCGTCATTTTCCAGATTTACTTAAAAAGACTAAAATTCTTCGGCGGGAGCTATCAATCATTATCCTTGTGTCATTCGTAACACCAACTGAATTGTCCCTTAATCTGTGATCAACAATAAAAAGCATGTAAGAAATTTTCCCACAAAATTCTTCCTGATCCCACGCATCCTCTGCATTACGATCTTTCAAAGTGCCGCTCTCATATTTCAACACGATCCGTTTTTCGTTCCATACCGTCCAGAATAAACATTTATAGGAATTCCACTGCTTGTATTTAGCACGCATTTTGACAAACCGTGACCGTATTTTGGTCGAATTTCTGAATAACTTACCACAATTTGCTCTGATTATTCCTCGATGAGTATTTTCGCATTTTTACAAGGTGATGAATGCAAATGTTCTTCTGCTTTATTTTTACACTCACTTGTTTTGACTGAAATGCGACATTATTTTTTAGGCAAAAGTCTATTCAATAGAATTTAAATGAATAGGATTATTCAATCTCGATACGATATTCACAAATGCTGAAACTGGAGGTCGAAAATCATCTCAGCTTTTGAGATACGAAGCAGCTTCTCTCGCCCCAAAAGACGGCTGTTAAGACATATACAGATTAATAATCTTTCTTCATTGGTCATAGAAGTCTTAGCTCCACTTAAGGAACTTGCCTTTACAGCAGAATCAGTTGAAACCACTGATACAACAGGTAAAGCCAGTCTTGGGAGCACCAAAGCTGTAACAGTACCCTCTACATGGTCTGCCAATTTCGTCTTGTAACTCAGCAAACAAATTAACCAGATGACACCCCAGATGATTTTTTTCAAACACACAAGTCGGAGATGTTCAAGGAAACACTATCGATTATCCAAACAAACGTTATTCTGTTCCAACTAGTCATTTATAATACCTGTGTCAACTGCGTTTTGTTGACTCAACTCATCGATGCCAGACCCTATGTACTTTCAGAGTACTCGGCACGTGAAACGGAAAACATGGTCAATGATAGTTGTAGTTACCAGTGGTTTGGAACCTCCATGGGCCTCTTCTGTATTTCTGATCGGTTCGCTTACATGAGGTTCCTAGATGATTCCGCTGCCCAGGTAAGCGTTATGTCCGTTCGGTCTAGCGACCACTGCAAGCACCTAACCTTTCATAAGGACTTAAGGTCAGAAGCTATTGACAAATGAGTTAGGTTTAAGACGACACTTTCCCTAGATTTTCCTGATCCCTGAAGGTTCCCAATCATTTCTCGGAATCGACCCTCCTACCGATTTTATCCTTGTGGTGGATTTAGGACACCGTACACTGTAGGAGAGCGCAGCACGTCGGAGAGGTCTGTAAGTGTATGCCTTCCCTTGGAATTAGTTCAACGGCACAACAGTCGTCACTTCACTTTTAGACAAAGCCCCTGCAATCATCTCAACAAAGGCGTTTCCGTACCCAACGCAACACGAAGTCCAGCATCGCATAATCACTAAAGGCCTCATGACAACAGATCACAGTTAACTGAGAGACATTTTGCAGATAAGACAAAATTTTAGCTTACGTTCATCCATTAAGCAACTCATTGACCTGTCCGCATTACATGCTGTTAGTAAACGACGATGGATAGCGATCGTGTGGTGACCACTGTGTAGCTCACAGAACAACTGTACCCGCCTGTTACCCGATACCATACATTCACCTGTGGGGAAAGGTTTTTCTCAAGGTTTGCCCTAGTATATGAGCATTACCACATCCCTGTCGTACCGCAGGACATTCAAAAAGCCATAATCACAACCTCATTTGGGCTGTGAATTTATTCGTAGGCTTTTGGCTGAGAAACGGCTAAACTTCATGGCACGAAATTGATCATTTTTGTCAAAAGCCCAGAGGCAATATGAATTTCCAGCGCGAAAAAATCTGTTGTTATAAAGAAACTTAGAAATGTTTTAGCTATTCTACGAACGAAGTAGTAGAATTAGTAACCGAGTTAGCCCGCTCAATTGCTACTTTTCTAGCTCATTTGATAATCGTTGTCGAGCGCGCCGTTCTTTTTGGGAATTTATATTTACGGTGAGTCGTACTGCGACGGATCATTCATTTCTTTGATTCTTCCAGATGAAAATGATCAAAGAGGCGAAAATTAACGGAAGAAGATTGAGGCCATACCCATGTACATACATATCATTAATAAGTTTTCATTTTACCCTTGAACTCCAACATCTAATTCCTTGCGTAAATCAAATGAACAAACGGGGAGTGGTGAAGCCTAATGTTTCGTGAGTTTTTGGAAGCTCCTTCTTAGCACGTGAGGATCTAAGTGCTCTGGGCGAGTCGTAATCTGTATACGCTTCAACTGTCCAGAGCAACGTTCAGCGACAAACGCGTGAGCTTCTAGGAAACTGGAACCAACTTAGGTTAGGCGTGCACGGTAGATGCCTGCTTTAGAGTTACCTTTCAGTTACTAAATTTCTGTTTCACCGGTCAACAGAAATCTGCTGACTCAGGTACACATGAGTAAATGATTTCGGCAAACAGCAGGGGAAATTATTCCCACCTGTCGCTATTACAGTAGGCCAAGCACGTGTGTCCGATGGTCACAAACTACCATCCGCATGGAATGAAAAACAATACCGTAATAGAAAAAGCTAGTTGACACAATCCATATCCACGTGATCCGCGTCACTGCTGACACTCCACTTCCTTGTTTCACTAAGGTACACTCCATGATACACCTAGAGGACTATCAGATTATACCAAAGGGTATACTGATGCTGTTTGGGCTGTTTCATTACGTGCATCATCTGGATTGTGTTCGTGGGGTTGTTTGAACTGACCCACCTAAAAATTTATGGATACTTAGATGTGTGCATTCTGCAATTACTTTCTCCATCTCCTTGGGAGTCGAGTGCTCATATTTTCAATTTGTTCCATTCTCCTTGTAACTACTTCTTGTCTGAGCCAAAATGATACAACTCCTTATGAGCCCCTCTTGGTCACTCGTGTGCTTCTGCTGTCTGCTCTTCAGGTTCACCCGGTAAAGTCTCCGTGGCTCGAGGCACGACCGTGACCAGGGTCTACGTCGCTTACCTCAAATTGACAGTTGGTCGGTGAGCATACTCGCAGCTGAAATCTGACGTATTGGATTGAAGGTGCTAAAGTATCTCAGCATCGAAGATATATATATATATATATATATATATATATATATAATTCCAATGAAGCTGTGGGGGTGCGGAGCATTAATGCAAAGTCTTGAGGTATTCCTCCGGGCTGCGGCTTATGCATGATGGTTTCCGGATCTGTATTGCTTTATTCCATGGAATTCGTCGCGCTGAAATGATGAGAATTGAACAGAACTGAACGGCAGCCTAGGTATTGCCCAAGTACTGACCCCCGTACTACATAAAACAATACACTCAGTAACAGCCTTGCAGAAAAAACACCAACAGAGTGGCAAACGCATAAACAGATCGGAAGCAGTATTGGATATATATATATATATATATATATATATATATATATACATGAAACAAGGATAGTACCAGAGCAAAGACATGATTTGAACTTCTTTTCCTTCTCTTTTAATGGTGATGGGTATACAGCAGTGTTATGGTCGATGACCAATCCAAGGTTTTCGGAACCGCAGATTTCATTCCTGCTATTAATTTTCTAAAAGAATCTTTTTCAATATTTCGGAATTGACGTTATTTTAAATATTGCGCGGTTGAATATTTCTATATGTCCGCGAAATGATTCATAAAAGCCCGTTCTGTGATTGGCTAGTCCACACATCGATCAAGGCCACCAAAAAAAACTATATAAACGATAGAGCTCACTTGAATTCTGACTTGTGTTGGTGGGTCACCAATAAACGCGCGGCAGTACTCTGTGTTCGTCTTCTCTCTTCCGCTAGCGGGCTGGGCTATCTGTTCGTATTTCGCGCCGCTTATTGTTCCGTGTGGCTGCTCATTCAAGGGAGCAGCAGTTCTGTCCCATTCTTTGTGCGACTACGGGCCTTGAGTCTTGAGCCAGAACTTTTTGTGTCTCCAACCTCTGTGTGCGTGTTCGTGTCCTACTAGACTACAGGCTGTGCTCCTGTGATATCGTGTGCCGCAAGTACTTGTGTCTTGTGCTTCAGTGTGTGCACAGACCAACCAAACTCGGCAACATAACAAGCAGGTTAACAGCGAGTAGCTTCGCAAAAAATCAGTGACTAGGAAAAGCTATATTTTATTCCAAGGAACTGATCTTGACTTTAAGGTACCTTTATATCGATTACCTCCTCAGGGAGATTTTTTCATAGGGATACTATTCTCTGCGCAGAGAAGCTGGCCGGTGGTGGTCAAGCGGACAGGGTCGTGGCGTTCGGAAGTAAAGATTGCGGGTTCGAACCCTCCCACTGCCGGTCAACTTGGCCTCTGCTGGCCGCAGCCCCTTCCTGAAAAATGATGTACCATGTTATTTCATTAATAAAGAAGGTAAACAGATGAAAGATAAGAGTTCTTTCAAACTCGTTCTGTGTCGCATTTTAAATATTTCTTAAAATGCTCCTTAGGACCTTCAAGACTCGTGCGTATAAAGAAACGGTCATCAAGCCCTGAGGAGATCAGTTGTTCGGACTAGACATTAAAAATAAGTTGCATCTGATTCGCCGAGTTTCTGGTGCGCTAGACTTCTACTAGCGGGTACAGTTTTGAACTCCTTAAACAAAGTGAGTATGGGATTTCCGGGACACCGTGGACCAATTTTGTGGCTTTTCATAAGTTTGAGCACTTTTCGATCTCCACTAAGCCTAGAGTATGAAACTTTACTGACACAATGAGGCAGGGGTCGGTCATAAGCCTCAAAAACAAGCAGGATTGCTCTCTGAAAACAATGGGAAAGTTGGACCCCAACATACTGAGCACACGATATGCAGGCTTACTGGGTACCTGATGTTAATTTGGGACGAAAGAAAACTTGGCCAGCTGAAAGCCTAAGATTCTGCGCTGCTCAGCGCTGCACTGCAATTGCAGTGTTTCTATTTGTCTTAAATGTCTCAGTCGATGCAATTATAAATCACGTGGTTACATATGCCATGCTTATTATACATGTTCACCAATTGAGCTTCCGATCGCAGTTTTGTAACCTGGATGCTCCAGATTGTAACATCACAGCCTACGCTGCTACATCAACATACTTCCATGTTCACCTGAACGGCCGTTGATTTAAGGTAAGAATCAGAGGGGCAATGATAGAACCCTGCGGTACTCCAGACGGTTCAGAAAGACAAGGCTCGCTCTGACAGAAAGGATACGCCGAAGCGCATATGGAAACAAGTTTGCGCTTATGCAGGCCCGTAATTGCGCAAATGATTGCGATGTACATATTTCGCTTAGGTACAAAACATGTATACGTATTTATCCATAGGTATACAGACTGAAGCCCAGTTAGCTCTTCAGCTACCAGCTACGAAATCTTAACATCTCGCAGCATCTGTCTCCCTTCATTCTTGATAAGCTTCGATGTCTCGCTTAAGTATGACTCTAAAGGACACATGAAGAAGTGAAATCAGTCAAGCCACATTCATGGTTCCGTTAACTAACAAGCGTCGACATCTTAAAAACAGATCACTTGTGAGCAATACAGTTGAAAAAAGAAATTAGGGATATCAAAAAAACACGAGCTATACTTAGGATATTCCGGTATTGAAGCCATTGATGTTCCTTCTTATTCAAGACTACCAAAAAGCTAAATAGGGTACATAAATTCATATGTACGCATAAGTGTGCACAGCGATACGTGAACATGTATTCCAAGAGGAAACAAGGATCTGTGTATGCATATGCAAGTGTTTCTTTAATATATAAGTACAACCGTTATTATATGAATATTTAAAAACAGGTGAATCTACAAAAATTTGTATAGCGATAAGTATATGGCAATGCCTAAATATTCGCGTTCCTTAATTTCTTATGGATGAATAAACAACTTCAACTAAGGAAAGAAAGCTGATTAACAGCATTAAGTATATATGTGTGCAAAATGAAGGCAAAAATATTTCAAACCATCGAAATATAGTTACTGCCACTTGTCAGCAATAAGTCATGTTAATCTGTTCACAGTTCCGATAACATTTGAAAAAATAAACGAGAAATACTGCAAACTGTGTGAAACGAACGGCTATTTATTCGAGTTCACTATTCTACTTGAAAAAACTTACTGTAAGTGCTGCATTAATGAAGGGATACAGAAATGCAAATAGGTACAGAAATTCAAAGTTTGGAGATGGCCAGTCTTTCAGTACAAGAAATCGGACACCGATTTTCGGAATTCTATCCCCTATTTTATAATTTGGCAAAACCAAATTCAGTAATAGTGGTATCTTACAGTGAGTCATGAGGACGAAAACGAGGGTCGAAAACTTCCGCGAAGAATATAGTACTGTATTGTTCTCATCAGCAATGCGCAATGAGTAGTGTTTGTTTTTATGAGGGTGTTCTACGGGAGACAACGTACCACGAAAGAAAATCCACCAAAGAGCCGACTTATTCGGTGCGAAATGATTAACGGCTTCAGATATTCGTGTGATAGGAAAGAAACTGACAAACGTATTATTCATTTCTGTCAGTTAAAAAGAGGTAAATATAAGCAATACAAGACCAGGCAACTTTCGCGATTTTCTTTCACGGATGTCTTCTACAGGTAACAAAACCTGTTGAAGTGAAATCTGAAGTTACAAAATATTAAAACGGAAGGGCTTGTCCGCTTGGAAACCCTCGAGGGAAAAAACATTTCCCCATGCGAATTAAAAGATGAGGCAACAATCCAAAGGTTTCTACGTTTTCTCGAAGTTCAGAAAGCAACATTTTTATTGAGAAAAAGTTTTAGCCATAACCTAGAGCAGCAAGGACACCAGAAGGTTCTGAGGATTCAGGCATCCACAAGCAGAACGCTCAAATTGGGTTTTCAATTGGGAGAATTTAGGTGATATTTTAGCACGCAAAAAAACAACCCTGTCGCAAGGAAGTGTAACTAAACATCCTAACGTTAAGTTGCAATCATCTATAAACTTTTTTAATTAATTTGGTAAGGTATTTTGCATCTTCAACAGTGGTCATCTCCATGTCGCTACGCGCTTACTGGACTTCGGAGAACCTCAGCCTGCAACTGACCTTAAGGTGTTATTTTCGCACATTAATTATGGGACTATTATGGTGCTCATTTAGACAAGCCGGAATCGGGTGTCATTACTGTGAGAATTAAAAGGGCTATAGGTGAAAGGACCGAGGAGGAACTGATGTTACCTATTTGGGATTAAAAGACGTTACTCTAGAGCGTAGGAGTGGTCAGCAGCGGAAGAAATTAAGGTCGGGTAGTACTGGTTACAATTGGTTTCCTGAAGGAACTTATGAGAAGAAGGGTGGGAGATCACCCTTCGTCACTGGCTGATCACGGTAGCGTTTCCGCTATTTGTTGCCGGTTGCCGCAGAATTTCCATCTCAGGGCACGGAACGTTGAAACCCTGTTAACTGACTGGTTTACATTCGTTCACGCCGATCAACTAATATTTTGTGCGTATGCATGGTGCGCCAGTCTAGGAAGGGACGAAGGGCCTTTGCAGTATGCGTACAGTCCCTGAGATTGGACCAGCATGGTCATCTTTTCTGTCATCTATTTCAGATTGTTGCGCGTCATTTGCTTACATACAGGGTGCGCCAAAAAAGGAAACAATCGAAAACTGAATTAAAACGAAAATCCTTAATCTCTTGCACCAACATAAACATGTACACACTGGGCAATGGAATCCATGGCCCAGTTAAGATTGCATCATCATGTGAAACACCAAAGTGATTGAAGGTTTGGTCGGATTTCGAACAATGATAATCCCAGTTCTCACCTCGCCAAGCAAAGGTGCAAGGGTGGACTGCGTTCATCCCCACCATTCACGAACTCATAAATGAAGGTTCTTGGAAGATCGAAGTGCAAGCGGATGAGTAGAAATGAGTTGAGTACATCCAAAAGTCGGATGGTGGTGAGAACTCCAAGGGAATGAAGTGCACTCAGTGAACATTTCTCCTCAATGCCTCTTATAAAACTCGAAACGGTTATCTCGTTTTCAAGCGTAACTTCAAGCATTAATTGATAATTATTTTTCCTATTATTTTGCCGTCAAATTAGGTCTTCCCATATTCGGTATCGCTTTCAAAAGGTATTGATGTAGAGCCTGTTAACCCTGAGTATAATGCATTTGTAGCCCCATTTCCGCCAGAAATGAGAGGAAACCTACAGCTTCGTATTTGCAGTTGGGTTCCAGATTCACTTTGCGAAAGATGATCATGCGATGCGGCAAATTTCAGTAAGTAGTCCCAATTCTTAAATCTCATTTTGTCAATCAATCAACGCCGCTGTCAATAACCGTACTGAAATGAAAACGAGGCAAACTTGTTTCGTTACATCCTATGAATTTTGTGTGTTGAATCTACATGGGCATCGATTTTCACATGATATTGGGGTAAGCATCTTTTGGGTATGCATGCATTATAAATATAGCTACAGATAAAGGTGTGATACGAGGACATCAAAGGTAAGATTTTTCCACAAAACAAATATCCTATTCTTACTCACATGATGATCAGCAGTAGACGTCGCGCTGTCCTGCAGCCCATCTGTGACGAAGACAGGTGGGCAATCCTGCAAGCATACAATACTGCCTTGGCAGTTAACGAGAAACTGTCATAAACTGATAACTCGCGGCAAGCTCAGTTGCTGGCTAAGGTTTAGACGTGTCAAGTGGTCGCTATTTATCATCCCTTCCCGGCCAACAAGGCGCCGACGATGGCACCAGTAGACAGAACAGAATGATCGATTACTAGAAATGACCAGATATACCAAGCAGTTGAAGGAATATCCACAGCTCAACTTTCCCCATCGTCGTCTACATCCTCTTTCAATAAACAACAGCTTTCGACGACAGCAACAACAAAGGGTGGGTCCTTCTTTGTTACCTTTAGATATACCATATATTTCCAAAAAGATCACCAATATTATACGTGAAAGGGACATGAAGCACAAAGTTCCCGCAACGTGGGCCATAGCTTGTTAACATTTCTACGGCGAGTATTTTCAAACTTACCAAGCGATTCCAGGAAGATAATGAATAATCCGGAATCAACGAAACTGTGACCAAGGATTTTACATATACATCAGAACGGGAAATGTGTTGTCCAAGCTCCCAAAAAGCTAGTCATTCAACAACTCAACGGTGATTCTAATTAATACTGAGACCATTACAGAATAATAATAAACGATTTTTTATTGTTGTTTGGCTCTCTATTACCCTTGTTTTGCACTAATCGTATGGTGAGTGATCGATATTAATCGGTCCCATGCTTAGATTGGTCCTTAACTGGGCAATCACGTATCCTCTCGATGCACTAAGGCATGAATTTGTCAGTAAGCAATAAATCGGTTCTCAGTGCCGTTGATGCTCTGTATTACAAGCTCACAGCTGTAACACCAATTCAACTACCATCCGTCAACCATCATTCTTCATCCATCACTCATCATTCATCATCCATCATTCATCATTCATCATCCATCATTCATCATCCATCACCCGTCAACCATCATTCATCATTCATCATCCATCATTCATCATTCGCCATTCATCATCCATCATTCATCATCCATCATTCATCATTCATCATTCATGATCCATCATCCATCATTCGTCATCCATCATCCATCATCCGTCAACCATCATTCATCATCCATCGCTCATCATTCATCATCTATCATCCATCATCCATCATTCATCATCCACCATTCATCATTCATCATTCATCATTCATCATCCATCATTCATCATCCATCATTCATCATTTATCATTCATTATCCATCATCCATCATTCGTCATCCATCATCCATCATCCGTC
>LUCM01003009.1:115590-140413 GCA_008360955.1 Fasciolopsis buskii | reverse complement strand
GATGAGGATGATGATGATAATGATGATGATGATGATGATGATGATGAGGATGATGATGATGATGAGGAGGAGGAGGAGGATGATGATGATGATGATGATGATGATGATGATGATGATGATGATAATGATGATGATGATCGAAGCCCATGCACGTGCGCGGATTTATGAGACCCAGTGTTGCATAGTTGGCGGACGCAACAGTGAGCAATTTTTTGGATGTGATTACAATTTTTGGTTTATTACACGTCAGCCGCTTTTTAATAATTTTGTTTGCCGTTGTGGAGTTCACCACTGGTAGCACTGTTGCTGATCTCCATCACATTTGGGTAGTCTCCGGATGTAGATAACAGCCAGCAAGCTGGTTACGACGTTTAAACAGCGCCATAACCCGTCATCTTATTGGCCAACCTTCGACATAGGATCATAGAAGTTGATCAGTGGGTTGCTTCTGGATAAGGACTTATTTCACAAAACTGTCACAATGCATGCAAATGTCAGCGTTTGCCAGAATAAGTGACTGAAATTCCATCAACGGATGCCACGTGGCATGATAAAATTCTTGAAATACAGAAATGGACGTTGTTGTTTTGTCTAGCTGTCCCTTAGAAAAAGCCAACTTACTTGACAAAATACAGGTGAACCGTTGATTAGGTGAGTGCGTTATCAAATTGATATCGACCACTGTTTACTGCCACCTCCCTTGAAATACATGTTTCAGCTCGTTGTTATCCGGAACGAACCGCAACAAACAGAGCCAAAAGACGGTCGAATTGCCAGCATCAAATCAGTAAATGTTTGTTCGCCACACTATGGTGAGTACGTGTCACTACAGCAATCCATCATCCAGTAAATCGAGATGGATTATGGCGTCTTTAGTTGTTCTCTCACTTGTCGAAGCGTCTTACGTACTGCCGACAACAGTTACGTGTGAATATTCGCATCGCACAACAGCAACTTGCAATGGAGAGTTGCGGAGAACTTAACCGCTGATGTTAACAACAACATATCAAGGCTGTTAGGAGAGTGCAGCCTATGCAGCCCGGAAATGGATAAGCATGTCCATCGGATCACCCAGTGAATATACTGAAACCTCCTCCCTAGCGAATGGTCAACGTCATCACCAAAGGTTGTTCCACGCCTGTTAGATGGCATGTTCCACTAAGCCTACGGATTTTTCGTCAATATCAAGCATTGTACAGGCCAAAGCCACGCAGAAACTGCAACAGGCTTATAGTCAGCGGTTAACAAAAATGGCGAATGATTTAAGGGAAACGAAAAATTCCTGATTAATCCAATGGGTAGGCTTCCATTGTCAATCTCATCGTGTACGTACAGTATCTGTCGAAATCCTCATGTCAGAGGTCACGAAACGCCGCAATAACTATGATGAGCATCTAACTATACTGTGCAAATAAATAGGATATCCGGGGATCACTAAAGTTATACCTGTCATCCCACCTGCAAAGACCGTAGCAGATTGCGAATCGTTGTTGCAAAAGCATAAGGATAAAACTGTACCCAAGAATATGGCAATTTTTTAGTTGAACAAGGTTTTATCTGTTACAGTTCTCGGGTTAAATTGGTAGTGATGCCACTAGTCAGTATGCAAGAACTGTCATGAGAACAGTTTTTGCAAGAATATTTGGTACAGTAGAACTGGCTTGGCATCAACAACAGATAATCAGTATTAAATAACACTTTATGTCGTCTGACAATAGGTACCGTTGCGTTTCAATTACTGTAACTCATCAGACAACGCACTGCAACAAAATCTTCATGACCAAACTGTGCAGCAAATATCTAAGATATATCGGTGGATTCAGAACTGGTGACCCAAAACACCAGAAGATAAAACCACCAGTTAGTGGTTTTTGCCGAGTGAATCCGGTAAGCCTGGCATCGCACGATCTTTTCCGTTTGTTATCGTTTTGTTTTACACTAGTCCATTGGTGGGTCGAAATCTAATGATTATCAACGACCTGTTCACTCGTCCTAAGTGGTTTACACCGAGGAACTCACAATTCAACTTAGGACAACGGTGGGTAACAGACCAAATTTCAGTCTAGCTTCTTCTATTTTCACTTTCATTATTACCAGATCCGTCGTAATGACGTAACTGGAAAGTTTTGTCAAACCGTTAAAATTGATAAGATGCTGTCTGATTCGCTCAATTTCACAATTTGAATGCTCAATGTGATCTGCGTTTGCATAACGTCCTATCTAGCGGTTTATTATTCTCGATTTGTTCTACCTTAGATGAAAGAAATGAAGGTTGTTAAAAGCAATAGAAAAACAATTGTTTGTGAATGATAACTTATATGAGGTTCGATTGACTTATGCTATGGTTTCATTATTTTAACGTAACCAATGGAGGAGGGGAGAGACTGTAGTGAAACATGGATGTGTTCCTCCAGATCGTTTGTTTAACCGAACGCAGACCGCCCAGCGTCGTTGCCACTTGTGTGCTGCTCTGGCGTGCCCCGCTCACACGCTCCTGCCAAAATATCTTCAACCTGCTACCGCTTCCGGCTGTCCTTTCCCTGTACCTGTGAAGTTTCAGGGTTGTCAGTATTGCAATTATACCGAGTAAGGGTGACACACAGGTAGATATAACGGTTAAGGGCAAGTAAACGGAATAAGAGATCCGCTCTAAAACAATCGGTCTTAAAAGAATTCGGTCCGTTCGTGATCGGAGCGAAAGCTGTTTTTTCGGTAATGCAATTCGCGGTATATGTATGCTTTTCATATGATATATCCATTTGAGTTGGCTAGGAAATTCGATCGCGGTCGCGTGGAGAGGATAGGTAGAGCGATGGAATTTTATGTTCAAAACTGTGACTCCAGCACATCGGTTGAGCACAAATCGAGAAACTTAAGAATCCGTGAAGAAATATGTAGAATCATGGCGACGTATTAGTTGAAAGGACGGTAATCAGTGCGTCAATGTGTACTGGCCCAAACCGGTTCGCGGCCAACTGTAACATAGGTGCCCCATTTCTATTTCATTCGGTGCCACTCCCTGGGGGGATACTCAAGCGACTGCAAACGGTGAACTCATGGGGGCAATCGTGCTGCCCGGGTCTCCAAATTAAACATCGTAAAAATGGTTGACATACACAGAACTTATAACGGCGTTAGGTGGTGCAATACTGCACTAATGACCCACTCAAGAGATTTTTGTTCTGAATCATCTTATGAGTAATCCCTCTAAAAGTTTACGATGATTTAAGGGTAATCGTACAAAATATTATGCAAACGGTCTGATTCTTTCGTAACTTGATCGAAGTGAAATAAATTTTCTTTGAACTGAGATTTTTGTGACCTGCGTTCATGCGAAGAAGTTTCATGGTCCATTTATTTCATACAACGCTTTTGTGGGATTCTCGTTTCTATTTGCATCCCGTTTGCTCGCAGAGATCTGCTGTGACAGTCCTATGCCTATTTTATTGTTCAACGCCCCACCTTAGAAATTTTCAGCTCTGGGTTACTTAAGCCTGCACGGTAACAAACTAAGAGAGTAGCTGAAATCTTTTCGCTTATGTATTGAAACCGATTCAGACGACAATTATTGTCCTAAACTTAAGTAGTGACAGTACACAACGTCAAGCACGTGGTTGTGATTGCACAGTACAGCTAAGCTAAAGCGCAAACTAAACACTAAGAACAACTTTTCTTATAGGTTGTTTCAATTGTGCTAGCTGTTAGCCCAGCCATAGTTGGAAAATTGCTATGGCAATCGCTGCAGCAAACAAGCCCAAGCAGCAAAACAGCCCAGAAACAGTGCCCACCTATTCATTAAATCGTCTATGCCAAAGAAGAATAATTTTCCAAACCGCCCAAGTGAAGAATTGCTGAGACGATTTTTGGATAATAATGTTCAGTTCTCGTCCGGATCGGGGCATTTTAACATTAGTGAGCAAAGGAATTCCTTCGGATCCCGAAAGGGAAAAGGTAACATAATTCTTGGGTTGGTAGGAACTTATCAGCCATCTTTAACAGTTATATAACCAAGCCCAACACAGTAACTCATAAAAGACCTGGCAACAGACAGCGACCCATCGCACGAAATCAAAGCATGCAGTTGAAAGTTGCGCCGTTCCAATCCCAGCTCCAATTGGACTGTAAGGCGAGATGCTGATCGTCCAGGTTCTTGCACCGAGAGCTCCTTGGATCAGACGATGCGCCGACAACAGGAGGGTGGAAGCCCTCTCCAGCCCCTAAAGTAGTGTGAATCTTGTGTGACTCGACTGTCATTTCTACTACTTTCAGGGGGAGAGGAATTAGTGGAATGCTCTCCTCCCGACTATCTCCTCAGCCCTCCAGTTCATACAATGTCCTCTTAAAACACAGCTAACCGTACATTGTCTAGTCTCCCTTTGAATTAACGTCCTGATCCCGCCTCGACCACTCCCTCCGGTGGCCTGTTCTTGCCATTCGCCACTGGTATGAAAAACGATTTGCTCATCATACCGATGCTTACATGCTCTTGCACAATCGTCCCTTTCCGTCTTAGTGTTTTTTCCTCCTTATCTGGGGTAGGAATTCACGGTGACCCCATATCTTGACCAGGCCCTAAAGACCTTGAAGGCTTCTATTAAGTCACCTCTTTCCCTACGTCTTTCCAGCTGGTACAATCCAAGAGCCTCCATCCTCTTCTCATATCCCACGTTCCTCAAATACCCAGACAAACGTGTAAAAACACGCTGAACCTGTTCCAGCATTTTCCTACCTCTTGCTAAATACGTTCTCAGTGGCTGGACACAGTATTCGAGGTGCGGTCGGGTAAATGCCCTGAACAGCGGCAGAAGAACAGTAGGCCTCCCAGTTCCCACAGTCCTCTTAAGCTGGCTTAAGGCACACCATACCTTGTTAACCGCTTTCTGAAACTGAAAACTAGATTTGAATTTCCCACTCCCTGCTATCCCACTTTCCCTTGCTCATTGCTTTTGTACCACTGAGACCTGACACCAAGGCGGACCCAAATATAAAAAGAGAAAATATGTGGCAATTGGGATCAGCTTCTCCTTCCATTACCGGCTGGCACTTGCTCAAGTTCGACGGAATATCCCATCAAACCGATCGCTGGTAAACCTTATCCAGATCCCTCTGGATAGTCCCGCTGTTTTCTGTCCCTGTTGGTTTGATGCCATCAGCACACATGAGACACAGAGTTTCCAAACCACGCTCTATGCCGCCGATATACGTTAGGAAGAGCAATGGCCTTAAACTAAGCAGCACCGTGCCCACCCTTAGCTTCCGGTAAAAACTTGGTATGCATGAAAAATATACGCTTCCTCTAAACTGGTTTTGAATTACTCATTTATAAGTTTACAACATATTCGCTCTCCTTTGCATAAGCTGGTGTAAAGTTCATTTGTTTAAGTGGTTCGGGTGCTTCTTGCCCGCCACCATCTTCATTACCCATTGGTTTTATCGGTGAATTGTGTCACGGTTTGTGACATCGATTGTTGATTCCTGAGTTATGCATAGTCTGACTAGTTATCTTTGGCAAAATCTAGCTTGAAGGGGTTTTGCAAAGGGTTTTAGTATTTTCCCGTTCTTCCTCTGCGCAAGAGTTCCGTCATAATGGAAAAGCCTCAAACTTTGACATATTCCGGCGAGCTAATTGCCTCCTCTAGTGATCGTCCTTGAGGTCAAAATTGGTGACCGTCCAACTTTGTTTGACAGGCAACTTAATAATGGGTTTTCATTTTCCGGTTAAAACCTTCAAGGAACTTTAGGATACGATGAGTTCCTGTTTTAATCAGCTGTTCTTTCGAATTGAAGTTCATAATTGATTGCATAATGATTTCCATATTATTCAGTACAGCTCATTTGGCCGTGTATAACAGACCCATTATTATTTATAGGTGAATAACCGGACTCACTTTTCAGTCATGCGTGACATCAGGAAATTGCAAAGATATCGCGCAAGAAAGAAGGCGCTCAGTGCCTAACAGTGTGCTGTTTTTGGGGGCTAAGCCGGGGCAGAATCACAGAGTGAGTGTACTGAATTTCATTCTAAAATTTGAGCCAGGATGGTCATTCAATAAAGATTCCGTGATGCTATAGTGCTCGCAAACGTGGATGTCCCAGGTTCGCCATCCCCGACTTATCAACATCGGGCTAACGCAGGTTTATTAGGCATAAAATTTCTTTCTCAGATGCTTGAAGTGCCAGTGGTACATGGCTCGACGCGTTGAGTAAATGACGCTGTGCCGTTTCAGGGTATGTGAATTTATTGCACCTAATCACGTGCTCTGCTACAGCCGAAATTAGCCGAAGGAGGCGTATTATTCGGTTCCAAATAGATTATAGGACTGTATGGCGGGATGCCTCATTGTCCAAGTTCTTGCACCGAGAAATCCTTGGATAGGACGATGTTTCGACAACAGGGAGGCGGAAACCCTCTTGATTCACTACAAGGTATTCATATGAATGTTTATCTCGCTGACCGTCTAGTCAACACTGGATTGTTTTGCCTTGAACAGGCTGCTCCTAATTAATAACAGAGGCCGTGTCAAATTCCATGCTAGTTTTAACCTTAACAAATCATAATACACATCGGGTTTTCGTTAGAGTATCCGAGATTCATGCTGTGTAATAGCTTTCCAAATGGCTCTATGGAATTTTTAATTATATACCCAGAAAAAGGTAGGTCTCGGGATAAATTAAATTATTTCTTAGAATGAGCGATTTCTCTGAATGAGTAAAATTATGAGCAAAGCCTACAAAATAACTGTATCCACTGAGGGATTTTAAATACTTTCGATTTAGGGGCTCGAACAGAAACCATTTGGATAAACTTGGTGAACGAGGAAACGGATGCAAGTTATTTTATTGAAGGCAACAAAACACTTGTCCACAAAAACTTAACTTCTCCTATTCTAGATGCAATCTAACATCGAAAGAACCGATGCAAAACGCTGCGCATGAACTAATTGGCCCTTGAAAATTTTTTTGAAAAAAATATTCAGGAAGCGCAAATTACTGCAGAATGGTCAGCAGAAAAATATTGCGGTAAACTGAAAATTAAGAGCGTTAAAAATAGTTACCCGGTGGGCCAAGTAAAAGGCAGCTAAAAGGTCGAGCTATCTTTCCTTTGCCCACCAATTGCCCAGCGGGTGCCGGACGGCTGCCGGTTGCGCTTCCGGCTGCACTTCTGGCTTCGTCTCGCATGCAGTGTTCGGATTCACCGACCTTTGCCGGAAGTTTACCGGATATTTTTCCCGACTGTACGCCGTCTTTATCCGGACCGGACCCGGCATGTTCCCTGGAATGGAAAACCCCACCTAGCACTCCTTTGTCTGATAGATGCTCCTCAACTATCACCCTAAAAGACCTATCCTTCAGATTTCGTGCTGCCCAGTTGTTCAACCTAGCTTCTGCCTCTAAAGCCTTCACGTTCTGGTCAATAAGCCAGCGTTTCGCTGAATCAAAGGCCTTCTGAAAGTACAGATACCAGCCGTCTACTCATCCATGTCCATTCTAACTGTGGCTCATCGGGTTGGTTAGACAAGAACGTTTGCGCCAAAAACCACGTTGCTTCACCATATTTAACCTGTTGGCCAACGAGCGGTTGATTACCTTGTCCCGCAGGTACATCTCAAGCCTTTTGACAACAATGATATTGGACTAACCGGCCTATAGCTCCCACAGTTACCTCTGTCTCCGCTTTTATGCTTCCGTGACTGTCGACGTCAACCAGTCCGTTGGAGACCGTCCTTCGTCTAGTAATACATTAAATAACTAGGTGACGTGTTTCACTGAGACCTCCGGCAGCGTCTTCGCTATCGCCGGGTGAAGCCCACCAGGCCCAGCCGCTTTAACGCGTCCAGGTTTTCAGTCTGTCCAACATTTCTTCCCTGTGATCGTCCCGTCCGGCACCTCCGCCGTAAGGGCGATGGAGATTAGTGTTTGTCCTGTGCCTCTTTATCCCGTCTGTACACAGCCTGGAAAAATTCCAACGGACAGTCGGCTTTCTACTGACTGCCACTCGACCTAATTCCCCGGTCGTTTTCGCTTTCCCCACGGCCTTTCGCAATGCTGCCTTAAACTGCAAATAATTGCTCCTAGCAGCTACAACCATCCGCTCATCTCAGGCAGCTTTGCACTGCCGTTGGATGCTATGTACCCCAGGTAATTACGGGAGCCGCCTCGGCTGACGTGGACTCCGAGCTGCATTCTACGCATATTACAGAGATCCTGGTGCTGCCATTTGCAGTTTGACTTCCAGAGCCAGTATATTTGGGGCATTCAGATGATGGCCCCCTGTGAATTGTATTTTTCAGCCACTAGAATCGGCGCACTGCATTCTATTCTTCCATTCTCTCTTTGCATCCTAAAGAATGAGTAATTCAGTGCCCTCGGTCCACTGTTCCGTCCTTCCGACTGTGATCAGATCTCAGTAACAGCCAGCAGACCTCTGTCCGTAGTTTTGAATTATGACTTCGGCCACGTATCATCCATATTTGCAGCATTTGCGTAAAACTCTTTTCCAACCCCCAAATCTTCATATGCCCACCGAATGGACGGCGATTTCTCACGCACGGGGCCTACCCCGAGGTTCTCACCCGTTTTCTTGCATGACATTCGGCAGCTTCAACTCCATCCCTGCCCCCACGCTTACAGCTTCCTTACTTTAGCTGTTTCTGTGCATGGCAGTCAAGGGTGTTGGCTGCATACTTATCGGCCCAAAGTGCCGCCGTTCAGTTCGGTTCGGTGCAGTTCAGTTCAGTTCAGTTCAGTTCGAGCAGTAAACACGTCACGGCAACGGTCGCATCAGCGCTAAGATAGCTGCCGCGGGTGGGTTTTCTTGACGGTAAACGCAGCGCGGAACTTGAAATGCATTTTTTCCTGAAAGTTAGATGTTTTGGGGCTTTGTCATGCACATTATACTCAAATTCACGAGGAGGAAATAAGGAGATGAGGTTCTCGAACTCGTTAAATTTTCCCATATCCGGGAATACTGTATTCCAGCACATGTGTGGAGACCATCCGTAAGGTTTTAATGACATGACGCAAACGGTGGTCTCGCACGGTCTGCTCCAAAGCGAAATAACGCGGTTCGTGTAAAGTCAGATTAACCATTCCTGCGCGGTGCCTCAGGCCATGTCCCCCTGTTTCAAACGTGGAAGCAAACCCAAAGAGACTGTTCGCCTCTATGCCTATTGGGCCCTTCGCAAACCTTAAGGTTTGTAATAAGTCTCTTCCGTGTTCCACTGGGTAGACGCCCACTTCCTGAATTCTTTTTAGATAACTGTTTACTCCCTCATCAGGCACCGTTCTCATTGCTAGTCGTTGGACCCTCTCCGTACGACACATACCTTTCCGGTATTATGAGACCAAAGATTAAACGGAGTACTCCGGACGTGCCGTGATTTTTTACAAGGGCAGCAAAATTCCTCTTTGTTTGCCTGATGTTGTCGTACAATCTCTGGTCAGTACACCTTTGGCTTATTGGCTACCACCCAACACCGACTAGACGGGCGCAATGAATGGGTTGCTATAACCTGTGGTTCCTTGGTCTGTGGCATGTAACGCAGCGGTCGGTTGGTGGCTTGGTCTGCGTTTGCGGTCCACAGCTGACATTTGTTAAGATTTGTTTGGAGATCTCATCGAGGTGGTCTTCTTTTGACTGCTTTTGAACAGTGGGCGAAATGTTCTTCTTCTGCCCCTATATAGTCTGCAAAGTTGATGAGAGGGCTGGCCAGTTCTCTCACAGAGCTCATTATAAATAAAAAGAAAAGAATGGGTATAAGCATGGAGCCCTATGGTACTCTTCTTATGTCATCTGATTTGGATTTGCAGTTGCCCAGTCTAATTGTAAAGCTGTTGTTCAGGGGAAACTGCCTCACTTACTACCTAGCTGATCCAGTAATATCTTCATCAGTATGGCCAGTTGTTTTATCTAGAAAATTCAGAATTTTCGTTGGGCACGACCTGTTCTTGACGAAACCATGCTGCACGGAAATCAAGAGCCAGTTGTTTACAAGATGCCACCATAGCCAGTACATAATCAGTTACTTCAAGCTGACCTCAGAATTGCCGGATTGTAGTTGTTCGATTTATACTGGGAACCTGCCTTGATTATTGCTATATCCAGAGCAATTGCCCAGTCTGCTGGCACTGCGTCCAGTATAAAGATTTAGCTATAGGTTGGACAATTGCCGGGCGGATGCTACCTGGCATTGTTGATTTATATTAGTTTAGTGTTTTAAAGGCTGCAGCACTTTTTCCTCGTTTGCATTTAATCTTTCTAATCTATGTGCCGTCCCGTCCCATTGGAGGCTCCCGGGATCATCAGGTTGCTCCTGGCGGTACAAGCCCTTAAAGAATGAGGGCAGTGTTTTCGCTCTGCACTCGTCCTTGAGGGCCAGTGCCATCGTTCCTCGCCAAGTTCCCGTACACTAATGCCTGGCAGTTTCAGTCCGTGTATATCCAAAAACCTCTTGGGAATTGTTTTCTTCCTCACAGTCGATTTTATTACATATTCCCAATCACAAAGGTGGTCGGTAAATTGCACACAAAACAGCCCTATAAGGACCGTTTTGGAGAATGCCATAAAAATGGTAAATGTCCGGACATGGGTACTAATAAACTCTTAAATTCATCAAGCCCGGCAATTTTAAGCAGAGGCCGAAAAATTAGATAATTGGTTACTCCGTTTATTAATGACCACGGGTTGCGTTCTGATCAATTGTTTTATTTTACTTTGCGGATGCCTCTGGGAATTCGGGAAATATGCATATTATTAGCATTATTATCTTCACTATCGTCGGCCTACATGGCTGCCTCCAGGATTACCTTCTTTGCTGTTAAAAGTTTGGTATGATTAGATCTGCATGACATTACCATTCTGATGTCAACCTAAGCGCGGTTTTACTGAGGTATAATTGCCAAGGTCATTCCATTCCGTGACTAAGACTTGGTCGTTTGCCAACAGTTAGTTGCCTAGTGATGGGATAACCGTTTTTATTTTGTGTTGGGCAGCCGAATTGTTCTAAATGGTTGGATCTTTTAGGAAGTGAAGTCATTACAAAGGAAGCTTTTCTTGCATTATATACTCAAAGTCTGTACACTGCTTAAGGCGCTTGTTAATTACTACTTCTATCGCTTGTTTGATTTTGCCCAGACTATCGTACAGCCCATTTCTCACAGGGTCTTCGAGACCAACTAAAATACGTTGCCCAGGAACGCCATTTAATGTTTTTTTGTTAGTTTGACCTTAATATTTGAGTAAATTACTAAATTTTGTTTTGAAGGCAATTATTTTTTCGCAGTCTCTGGTGTTCATTTTTACTGTCAATGTGATAAGCAAAAATAGTTAATGAGGTCAGCTGGTGATCTGTGATAGGTTTTGAAACCATGCAGAGGATGCGAACTACATCGGGGTTTTCTTACGGTCGTAGCCACTTTCAATAATCTTGCGGAGGTGTTGGATGAAAGCCGCATGGGAACTAAGGGAGGCGTATATATTTTCCATTGCATCTTGTCCTTAATTAGTTTATCAATGAAATACAACGTACACCGATTTTCAGGAGGGGGTCGCAGCCAGCAAAGGGCTGACAAGTGGGAAGGTGACCGGTGGTGGGAGGATTGACAAACATGGCCCTAACGTCCGAGCGCCTCGACCTTATCCGTTTGGCAACCGCTGAGCTACCAAATTTCAATCTTTCTGCAGAAGCTATGGATGAAAATGTTTTCTTCTGGTGTCCACTATTCGCTCTTGAGCCAAAATTCTAACACATTCACTCAGTCACAAGAAAATGCGATTGCGTCGGGTTTCGGTGTTTCAGATGGCGATGAGCCGCCATATACACACAGCAGGCTTTACGAGCAAACGTCAGTAATTTGCGATAGAGAAATGACCAGGAGTAAACACGCGGACGTCGATTTTGCATAAAAACCTCTCCCACCTAATGGAAATTCTTCGTTGCACGATCCAGTGCATGACTCGGATCACGTTGAAGTTTTCTTTTTATTATTCATAGCTTTTCGCAGATTCACCCGTTGCAAATATTAGAAACAATTGACGCAAGGAGTATATCGAAAATGCGGTATTTGTTATCTTAACGATGTTAAGGCTGTCCGTACCTCCAAAACTTCTGCTTTGTCGTTCCGGTGGATGCGTGCGGGTAGATGCTTAACGCCAGAGCCTCGGCAACTTTGCGTTCAGTTTAGATTCTGAATCCACGTTGGAGTACCTTTGCGTATTCATAATCTTTGTTACGTCCATCGGTTATGGCATGCAAAGCGATGGTTGAATCGCGCTGAGGTGTAAACAAGTCCACGTTATCCGAAGGTTTACACTTTTCGTGCCTTCTGTGTTTTCTGTCATCCGAGTCGCGATTTCTCTGCTGGTTGAATTCTTCTGGGCATTCCTGTCACCTGAATTTGTAGATTCGTTTATCTTGGTCCTGTACACTGACTTGACCTTTGGCCCTCGATAAGTGGCACTTTAAAGTATTACTCATCTTGTAGAAAGTGTGAATATCAAAGTCAATAAGGACCTTTCTTATTGCTTCCGAAGTAGGCGATCTGTACGGAATTCCGACTGATGCCGTTTTCCAAAGGTTACCACGCAGGGCGACCCCAACACCAAGGCCACGCATGATGTGAAGGATAATTATCCTCTCACCCTACCAAAAGTTCAAAGTGCACACATTCACAAACACACACAGACAACTAAGTATCAGTTGAGATGTGGACGTTACCTCAGCCAGTTGATTGTGAAAGTCGCCTTGAGAAAGGCTACCCACGCTAGTCGAAACGCTTGCGCATTACATCTATCTATAACGCTGGTTAATAACACTGTACAAATCACCATCAAAATCAGTGCATGAGCATGGAATTTTCGATATACTCCTTGCGCCATTTGGTTCTAATATTTGCAACGGGTGAATCTGCGAAAAGCTATGACTAATAAAAAGAACACTTCAACGTGATCCGAGTCATGCACTGGATCATGCAACGAAGAACTTCCATCAGGTGGGAGAGGTTTTTATGCAAAATCGACGTCCCCGTGTTTACTCCTGGTCATTTCTATACCGCTTATGTTTACACTTATGTTTACTCAAAATGTCCGCAGTATTTATACCTCAATTCTTTAGGATGTAAAGAGAGAATGGAAGAATAGAATGCAGTGCGCCGATTCTAGTGGCTGAAAAATACAATTCACAGGGGGCCATCATCTGAATGCCCCAAATATACTGGCTCTGGAAGTCAAACTGCAAATGGCAGCACCAGGATCTCTGTAGTATGCGTAGAATGCAGCTCGGAGTCCACGTCAGCCGAGGCGGCTCCCGTAATTACCTGGGGTACATAGCATCCAACGGCAGTGCAAAGCTGCCTGAGATGAGCGGATGGTTGTAGCTGCTAGGAGCAATTATTTGCAGTTTAAGGCAGCATTGCGAAAGGCCGTGGGGAAAGCGAAAACGACCGGGGAATTAGGTCGAGTGGCAGTCAGTAGAAAGCCGACTGTCCGTTGGAATTTTTCCAGGCTGTGTACAGACGGGATAAAGAGGCACAGGACAAACACTAATCTCCATCGCCCTTACGGCGGAGGTGCCGGACGGGACGATCACAGGGAAGAAATGTTGGACAGACTGAAAACCTGGACGCGTTAAAGCGGCTGGGCCTGGTGGGCTTCACCCGGCGATAACGAAGACGCTGCCGGAGGTCTCAGTGAAACACGTCACCTAGTTATTTAATGTATTACTAGACGAAGGACGGTCTCCAACGGACTGGTTGACGTCGACAGTCACGGAAGCATAAAAGCGGAGACAGAGGTAACTGTGGGAGCTATAGGCCGGTTAGTCCAATATCATTGTTGTCAAAAGGCTTGAGATGTACCTGCGGGACAAGGTAATCAACCGCTCGTTGGCCAACAGGTTAAATATGGTGAAGCAACGTGGTTTTTGGCGCAAACGTTCTTGTCTAACCAACCCGATGAGCCACAGTTAGAATGGACATGGATGAGTAGACGGCTGGTATCTGTACTTTCAGAAGGCCTTTGATTCAGCGAAACGCTGGCTTATTGACCAGAACGTGAAGGCTTTAGAGGCAGAAGCTAGGTTGAACAACTGGGCAGCACGAAATCTGAAGGATAGGTCTTTTAGGGTGATAGTTGAGGAGCATCTATCAGACAAAGGAGTGCTAGGTGGGGTTTTCCATTCCAGGGAACATGCCGGGTCCGGTCCGGATAAAGACGGCGTACAGTCAGGAAAAATATCCGGTAAACTTCCGGCAAAGGTCGGTGAATCCGAACACTGCATGCGAGACGAAGCCAGAAGTGCAGCCGGAAGCGCAACCGGCAGCCGTCCGGCACCCGCTGGGCAATTGGTGGGCAAAGGAAAGATAGCTCGACCTTTTAGCTGCCTTTTACTTGGCCCACCGGGTAACTATTTTTAACCCTCTTACGATTTATGCGGCAGAATTATTATTTCCTCCATTTTTGAAATTTTTTTTTTGCTAATCCCGCTTTTCTTTACGAAATGGCGCATCTCTTTTCCTCAAATATATTATTTGATTTTTTATTTTTAGTCGGGTAACTTTCGATATTCTGATTTTTTCCACCTTCTTTTGCCCTATTTCCAGTTTGCTTTGTTCCTTTTTTCCACGTTTTTTTTTCACTTTTTCACATTTTTCACATGCTATTCCGTTGTACGTCTGACCGCTCAATCTGCGAAGGCCAGTAAATTAGCTGGGCTATTCCATAGAACGCTCAGGTTTAACCGGGGTAAACTGAAACTTTTAAAAGTATACATCAGAGACATTCTGTTTTATCGTAACTTAACGTGTTCCAGAACGAGACACAGTTGCGGATTTACAGCTGAAAATTTCCATCATACATTTACCAGGCGGTCGGCGGGCTTTTCATCAAACCTTATTCATAAGGAGCGATGATTAATGCTGAAACATGAACACCACTGGTTTCGGCATGCAATAGCAAACCTAAGGTTTTCAATGGTATCATCGCTGATAGCATTAGCACTTCAGTCCACCAATATATAAATCATACTTCCCACTCTGGTGGAAATAATGATCCCGTAGCCACAAATGACCTAATAAGAAACGGCGTCAGGACAAATTTCAATGGTGAATGTTTATTTTCTAATTCATTGGCAAAACAATTGCGTCTTCTCTCATTGTCTACCATCGGGTTCAGAAGCGAACTTCACATCTCCCGGAAACTTTGGCGCAATAATTCAGTTTAGGATTCAAGCACTTACTACATCTAGGTTCATGGAACTTAGTTCTCAGTCGACAGCACCATGTACTATTGCAGTCGGTGATAATAGAAGGATGCCAGACTCTATGGACTGTATTGCCGCTGTAAAGTTCTCCGTATGTTGACCTCATTTATGGATACTTTCCTCACAGATTAATCTAATGTTTGCTTGACCTGAGAAAACTAGGGGCCCAGGCTTTATGCATGGCATTACCGGGACAATTTTCTTGCAGATAGTTCATCACAGGACAGTTTTTATCGGGGTCCATTCACTCTTGCTACCTACCTATTTTGATCCCCACCCACCTGTTTTTTCCAATATGGTCAATTTTTTTCTCTCAGTGCCCAGCCCAGTTTTATGGAAAACTGGCCGTATAGCACAGATGACCTAACTGGAGGGAAGATACCCATTTGGGCCCTGATGGGTACCAAAAGTAGTAGGCTTGGAGAAATTAAAACAAAGTGAAGGTAAGTCCGAGGCTTGGAGAGCCTCCAGACTACTAGAAACAAAGAGAATGGTTTGTCTTCAGTATCTCAAAGTAGTGTGACGAAGTTTGGGTGGGTGCTGTCGCTGCTATAGTTTTACGGACAACAAAATAGATGGGCGGAGTATTTGCCGTCAGTTATTCTTAGAAAAACCAATATTGACAAAACAGTGACATCTTCAACTTTAGCTGTGTGATGATAAGTGTGTACCCTTGGTGCATATGGGAGAGAGGAAAGGTGGAGCAGAAACTTCGACGAACGGGACCATAGGTACATGTGGAGGGCGAAAGATACTTCATTAAGTACACATCATAGAGACCAGTGACATATCGGGCGATGACGAGCATTTTAGGATTTTCCCTTTCACAGGATCGGGTGTGGGCTGATCGAATAGAAACCCAATGCTGAATATGGCCTATTCCTTTCAAAGCCCGGCAATATATTTATTGTATCTATTTGTTTTTAAAGGCATAGTGGCTGAGCCCATATAGGAACTTTCCATAGCTCCTCCGCCCAATCGCAATTTTCTGCGCACTGTCAATTTTTCGCAACTGCTGGGGGTGTTCCGTTTCCCCACGTTCGCAAGCCACTGCACAGGGCTGCGAAAACGGAAAATAGGAGTATGCAACCACACCGAGGAGCACAATTGGTGTTGTGGATCAAGTGCCGGGAGTATGAATGAGGCCGCTGCATAGCCTGATTGCGTATCGTGACTAGCACAGCGACATTTAGTAGGCCAGATAAAGGTAAATTAACTTATGGAAACGGGTGATTCGTTATTTTTATGCGATCGAAAAAGTAGGAGGTGTAAATAATATCAATAATGGGTATATTTCTCGACATTTGAGAAGCATGCTCAAGGCGAGAGCAAATTTACACAAAGATGGTGCAGTGGAAAATCGGAAAACAAAAGTTTAGTCATGAACGTAACCTGCGATATAATAAGCTAAACACTAGTTTTTGAGCCTTGAATCAGAGCTAGATAATCCATCGCCAAAACTTTCTTGGGCGTACTAAGAGTCGCACAAAAGCGACAGGGAGAATGCCGTGAGACAGAAACCGGTAAAAGGAAGTGTGCGATTACCAAATTAATGGAAGTTCTTGGGCACTGCTTCCTTAAAAGAAGGAAGTGTGACTGGCTGGGGACGGTAGGAAGAAAATAAAGGAGAAAAGACGTTGACTTATACAAGGCTATAACCTCCGACCTGTGTCCAACGCCATACTGTTATCATATTTGCTGATACCAGATCCCGACTTCATCGTGCAGATTGTTGGGTATCAGAAAGAGTCAATATGGGTATTTAGAAATCGATGACCGACTCAAAAGCACAATATTTCAAGATATTGGTATTGGTCAGTTAAAGGACTGGGATGATGTTTGGGCCAGTATTTAGGGATGCCTTAAAAGTGGATTGATTCCGTATGCACCGAATTCTAATGGGAAGTTTGTTTCAAAGCTTGGCATGAACAACAAGAAAGAAGTGCTATCCTAAGGAGAATTTAGCGATTTCTGTATGGATGTTTAGAGACCCATGACGGATAGGATATGGCCTGGCAGAGGAGAACATAGGAGGGTCGATGGAGAAGGAGAGCATATCCACCAGGTTATGCAGGAAAACAGGTTAATTTTCAGTCGCCGTAGCCAAAGTGGCTCAAGTTTGAGGGCTGGACGGCGTTCCATGTAACTCAGAGTCGTCGACCAACTTATCACTAGCTTAGTGAATCGTCTCTAATTACTTTCGATGGAAATCCGTGGGGCTAAGAAGGTTGGATGCTAGAGGGTAGTCTTTGATGAATCTTTTCCCCTCAATTCCATTAACCTGGAGATAACGGTCTTTTGGGTAATCGGGCGGAAACTGAACAAATCATATAAAAAGCCTCCTTCTGGGAGGGGGTTGCCACAGAGAGCTTCCAGTCGACCAGAACCACATCAGATTAATTGAAAAGGGTGGAAGGTTGAGCAGTATCAAGGGTAAGCCATTGCCAAATCTAAGAACAGCTGTTAGAGGGATGCTATAGGAGACTTGGCGGGTGCCTGGCTTGAAAATGGCCAAATTTCGTGCAATATTATTGATGTCAAAGGACACAGCATATAAGGCAACGTTATTCCTACTCTGTGGTCGGGGTGAGGTGCTTACTTTACCTGGGGCCATGGAGGAGGCGAAATATCGCTTGAACGCCTCGGCTGTCTTTGGTGGTTGCCACAAACTCACCATTTGGCAGAACTTGGAAGTTCACCGACGGCTTGCTACCATGGGATACTAATCAACAATTTTGAAAGTATTATGGGGTAATTTTTATGACTCAACGCCCTAGCTTCTTCCGTCCGAAGGATTCACTTAGGGGAGAGATAGTGTCAGACGGATGCAGCAAAAGAATAAACTAGGAAAAGTCATGCGTCGATGAAAAGTGCCGTTGCAATTTAGTATATCTGGATTTCATGAAGGCAAGTTGTGAAGTCTTGTTTCTGTTTATTTGTTCTTTAATTGTCAGTTTCGAGATTCAGCCAGCCATATTGCGATAAATTTCATCTGCAGCCGTCTGTGGGTCGGTCGCCGAATAAAAGCTTTCCCAGTTACGTTGGCGTGCTGAAGATGGTAAGTGCTGCGAATTTTGGTAGATTGGGCGAGTTGCGTCAATGTGATGATTTGAGACGGAAGCATGAACATAAATTCAACCGTGAACTACTCGGTTGTCACGCCCATGAAACCTTTTTCCGACGCAAACCAAAATGCGATTGTCAATATGTATGGAGATGAGATCTAATAAGCCATTATTTCTGGTGGTTGACGTTAAGTGCTGTACCCCTTATGTAGGTGGGAGATGAACAATGTTAGGTTTAATGAAGCCGTAATCGTAGACCAGTTTGCATTGGGGAGATTGAAGTCTCCGGCAACGGTTTTGGATACTGTTAAGAAGGAAGCACGGTGATCAAATGCATACGCTAAATAGGGGCACCCAATTGCAGTACGAGATGGAGGGCGATAGATACAGGCAGCATGGATGACACAAGACGAAACCTCGATAATGAGCTATACCAATTCTTGGATCATTTCAGGCGTGGATGCGTTCGATCGGAGACTGATAAGTTCTTTCTTATAAAGAGAAGGCAACAACCCCACGGCCGTCGTTTCCAGTAATTCTAAGGGAGTGGTATCCCGAAAGAGAAGTTACATTATTGGTTGTCCTCGTTGAGCCAAGACTTAGTGATAAAGACTGCTTCCAGCTTGGAGGACGCAGCAAAGCTTTTCAAATGATTTGATATATTCAGAATGGACCGACAACCAATTAGCACAAAAGAGTGGGCTACGTTTTCGGGGCGGTGGGGTGACTGGAGGGTTTGCAAAGACAGACAGCGGTGAATGAAAAAGTCAATCATAACGAGAAAAAAGTGAATAAGAAGATGGTATTAAGTCCAGTTCAGTGGACATTGAGTGAGACAGAGCAGAAGTGGGTGGAGGCGGGAAAGAAAGAGGACATGAAACGTTCCCCATCGTAGGGGTATGATAACCCGAAGCATTGGGAGGAAAAGTGTAAAGAAAGGCATAACAGGAGTGGGTTTGGGGCAAAAATAATGAGGTGTCGGTGTTGGTTCAGGAGGGTGGGGGGCATTTTCTGGCTGGTTAGGTATTGCCGCAAAAGCGACATTAGTGAGATGGGATACGGTTCTTGTGTTTGGTGCGGGGGGCTGGTAAGCGGAGGTCGGTGATATTGTCGTTATGGTGAAGGTATGCTTTATGGAGACCATAGAGAGCTGTCGTCGGCACTCAGACACTACAGCAAGGGCCTTTGTTAGTGAACAGCTGGTGCTTTGCTAGGTCTTTTAAATTGGTGACGATTCTGTGGTTTTCTTCCGGCCTCAAAATTCTTTCAGCAGTGACCTTTCGGTCATCGTGAAACGACAGGCAATCAGTGGAAAGTAAACGCTGCTGGAGCCAGGCAACTGAGGCATCGGGGCAGTGTGACTAGCAAGAGAATGAAATAGAGACTGTTCGAAGTAATGTAGTCGCTCTGTTACTGGCGTCGACGTTGTTCTACCGGGGAGTGGTGTGTTGCTTGTTGAGGTTATAAGCGCAGGTTTACCATCGGTAACTATTTTCTTAAGTGTATGGATGGGACTGGGCTAGTTTTGATTGATATTGGACGTTATATTTTCGTGAGGAGAAGAGAAGTCTTTGTGGCCTGCCGAGGTAGTCGTAGGAAAGGGTTTGTATGCGGGCGTTTTCGGGAGGGCCGCGCAATAGAAGATGGAGATGGGCCGTCTAATTCAACACTGGCATACGGATGCGGTGGGGCTGCAAGGAAAGGTCTGGATACCAAGCTCTTAGCCACTCCGGGTAGGTTGGGAGAATTTATACTTGCTGGAACCGTTTTGGGTTCTCACTTGCATGCACTCTGAGGGCCTTCCTTTGAATAGGGGTCTTGTCCGGGGTAATTTTGATGGACTTGAACGGAGTAGATGAGGCTATTTTAGCTTCGCCCCTCAAAAACTGCTCCGCAGCATCGGGGCTTAGGAAGTGAAGCAATACCGGACATGATCTGCTTAACATTCGATTACCTAGTCTTATGCAACGGCAGGGGTGTGTTGTCATATTGCAAGCAGAGAGGACAGCATTTGTAAACGAGTCCAGTGGAATGTTGTCAAAAAATTATAAACCACAGCGTTGGACGACCTCAGGTTTCGACGCTTAATTTCTGAGAAGACTGGGTCGATAGCCCGGCAGACACTAGCGAGATGTTTGCATAGTGGGTTTTCGGGTGTCGCTTTCATGTAGGTGAGAGGACGCAGCTTTGTGATCACTAATTTTTTCAGTAAAATTTTGTCGTTTTTTTCGTGAATCGTTTGATCTAATTTTCGTACTATTTTCTTATTCTTCACGAACACATCCATGACACTAACAGTGTGCGCTGGAAACCGGCAGATTTGTTTTGAGGGTTTGGACGCGATGCAGCTAAAGATTTGTTATGTTTAGATCTAGAGACCGCCGTTTCGGCGAAGTGGGACGACGTGTGTAGCTGCATAGTGGTGTGATAATGGATGCACCTGGGGGTGCCAATACCTGTGTCAATTTTGAGAGGGGAAACAGGGAAGGGATTTTTGATCGGTCTATTGAGGCGGCGTTTAAATTGAGATAGTGATAATAATGTGGTGGCGATCAAAGATTAGTCGATATATAGACCAATAGAAAAAGCACTCCGACAATTGATGTTGAAAAGTTTCTCTTTTTTGAAAAAACCTTTTTGAGCAATACGTAGTTATTAGAACCTTAAAACCAAGTTAATTCCGACGGCCGCTAAGAAGGATGGTCGGCAGTTAGGGAAATGCAACGATACGGCAAAAAAATCGAACAGTACAAGTTTCGCGTTGATTTCGGGCGACAGGACAGTGTTCATAAGCGACGGGACTGATGAACGAGCAGATGAGTAGGCAGTCCACTGGGTGCAATTAATCGTGAAAAGACATAACTAGATTGATAATGTTGGAGGTGTACACTATAATGGCGTTTAAAAGAACGCCATGCCAAAGCCATGAATGTTTCGGTTAAATTTCAGGTAGAAAATAGGCAGATTTGTTATGCAGAGAACTTATTCAAGTGCGGTGTTCAGAAACATTTGGCAACATTTTCTTACTGGGAGGAGGCTCTCAAGGTGCTATGACTATCACCAAAATACTATAGTTGACTGAAAAAAAAACAGGGAAGGCAACTCATTGCGACGGCCACTGGACCGTCCTTATACGCTTAACCACTATTCACTCTAGCTTTTAACCTGTCCATGCTCTTTGAACGCACCCCTGGAACGTACGATGACGGTATGCACAACCACCAGCGTTTATTTCCTAATTTATCATAAAATCATATGAACCAGTAGGCGGCACAGGTTGCCAATATGCCGCTCAAAAATAAACCACTGATCCAAGCATGATCGTGCTTCTCCCTACGCACTTCCTAGTGAATTTCTGCGGCACTCGGCCTGCTCTACCATTAGCGAATCACTTCAGTGGTTTTGTAACTCGAAGTAGTAGCATTGACGGTAGCCTACACATGATCAAATATAACTGACACTCCGTATTATGTATAGTGGTCCCGTAAACCAGACGAATTTCACAAAAAGGCGAGGGGCGATTTTTATTCCTCAGCTCGTGTGCTAACCCTGTGAGATAATTGCAATCAGCGTCTGCCTAGATGAAACACGTTGACTGAGAAACACGTTAAGAATAGGACCAGGAAGTCTAGGAATGAACGAGCAAGGCACGTTATAGGTAGAAATAGGTTTGTAGAATACGTCCCATTCACAGCATTCACGACAGTCGTTAGGAAGCTGAAACGCCCGTAAGAGATTTTTTTCATTTTCCCGTATCGTTTAGCTGCTGCCTAATATTCATAACTATAGCCACATTTTTCACTTCGTTTGCTGGTCAAAACACCATCTGGAACTGGTTCCACACTACCTGCACTCTCTCTTTCTATGGGTTTCTTCGAAGCCCGCCAGGGAACAATCCTTACTCATCGGCTAACAGGAAGCTCAAGCATTGCCAGGACATTGTTGCCGGAAGCCTCCACCTCAGCGTAAGCTCTAGCTAATAATCCCTGTTAGATTGCTGGGAGCCAGGTTTGGCGCTTAATACCGGCCCGTTCAGCCCAAAAATAATCAAAATCATGCAATTGAGCGCCTTGGGTACTACTACGCAGATGGACTTTTACGACTGACGAAGGCACCGGTATCACTACCATCGGAATGGGATGCCAAGACTTTAGACTCTTCGACCCTATGGTAGCCTACGGCAAAAATTCGACATAAAAAACGTAACTTGGAGGACATTCACGGAAACTGCATTTAAGGACCGTTATTAGTTTATCCCAAATTCTTTTTCATTCTAATCGCAGCCCTCGTTTCAGTTCACCTCCAGCCACATGTGAGTAAAAATGCGTTTCGCTACTTCCACCGTCCTTTCGTACAAATTTCTTCATAAAATTTTATTCTTTACATATTTTGGCACAATCTTACCTGGTTTTCTCTGCCTTATTTTTCATCCTTACCTCGGCCCTATTTTGTTGTTCAATACCACTTCCTTACCAACTTCACATGACCAGCAATCTGGTTTGGAATAATTTCCATTCCACCATCATATCCATAATCCCCTTCGTCTTCTTATTCATGCGACTTCTTTCGCAATGTAGCCATCTTGATTTCCTAGGATTCCGTCCATATGTCAGTACCACTCAGTGGCCTTCAAAATAGATTTCGCGCCTGCAACCAGCAATTATGCTGCCCTTAAGCATGAAATGAATGGAAGTCCACCGCTAACAATTATGCTTTAAATTTGTGTATAATCCTGCCAAAAGATATTTTGCTGTAATTTTCTACCGCAAAGCTAGTGCCTTGAGCATCACATTTCATATTCTGATCGTACCGGTGTTATTCATGGGATCTCTTGCATTCCTATTTCATATATGGTTCGTGTTTTTTGTGTATCCCTTGCGCCATACTTGTTCAAATGTGTTCTCGCTTTGTCCATGCCTACCAGAAATCGAAAAATAAACTTACTGATATTATTAATGGGAGGGAATTACTGGTGCATCTTGAATTCGTGGTGTGATTCAGCCTCAGGATTTCGTGGGAGTTTTAAATTGCAAATGTGAAGATTTTATTCAACCGGCTCGTACGTAGTGGGATGAAAACGTCATCGGTAAATTGGCATTCATTTTGAGCCTAAAGCGATGCCTTCCAAGACGGGCAATGAACAAGGTGAGGGACGCCTAAAACCTCTTGGCGGAAATAAATATTGAAATGTAAGTAGTCCGCAATCAGTGTTCGTAATAATCGAACGAACCTAAGGGTTTGAAACCGTTTTTTCCCGCTGCATCACTGTTATGCTGACTGTTCTGTAAAGCTTAGACCAACGGCCGCACGATAGACTTATAAATCACTCAATCCTAACCGAATTTGCGAAGGCCTTCCGCATGGTGTTTCCTGCGCTGATTCTTCACGGACGAAGAAATTACCGGATTTCTGGGAAGATCTAATTCTTAATAAACTGGGTCCGCACAAAGTGCTCAGGTTCAGGGGGAACAGGCTCCACTTTACAGAGTTCGGCACGTTCCTTTTCATAATATTAAAAAGGTGACTTGCAGGAGTTTTGCCCTACCCCCTAATGCCATAAACATACGATATTTGAAGGATGGACTCGGACCTTACTGCTGCATATTTGGGCTTGCAGCACGGTACAAATCGTCAACCAACGAGATTCTGTCAATTAACAACAAAGGGCATGCATCGGACAGCATCTAAAAAGCTTTAGATCACCGGTTACAGATAAACGGATCCTGCCAAAGTACCAAAAAGCATCCACAGAACAAAGTAAAACGCTCACTACGCAAGAGAACTAGAGCAGGATTTCAAGTTCCATATAGAACTAATGTTATTGCGATAAAAAATGGTATACCTACCGCAGATATCGCTGAAGCCGGTTGAAGCGATTGCAGGGAAAGCGTCAGGAGCAAACTATCGGTCCCATATTACTCCACATCACCAATTTCTGACTGAAATTAATCTGCGTCCTTCTTATATTAGGTGTATTCAGAGTGTTCTTCTACTTTATATAATTGATATATTTTCAATGGGGCACACGACATTTGCGAAGCATCACGCGTGAAAAAAAGGCTGGCGATAAGGAGAATCATGATCCTCGTCCCTGTGCCGCAATAAACTGTAAAGAATTTTGCGCACAAGAATAATGTCGCATTTCAGTCAAAACAAGTGAGTGTAAAAATAAAACAGAAAAACATTCACGTTCATCACCTTGCAAAAATGCGAAAATACTCACCGAGGAATAATTAGAGCATTTTATGGTAAGCTGTTCGGGAATTCGACCAAAACACGGTCACGATTAGTCAAAATGCGTGCTAAACACAAGCAGTGGAATTCCTATAAATGTTTATTCTGGACGGTATGGAACGAAAAGCGGATCGTGTTGAAATATGAGAGCGGCACTTTGGAAGATCGTAATGCAGAGGATGCGTGGGATCAGGAAGAATTTTGTGGGAAAATTTCTCACATGCTTTTTATTGTTGATCACAGATTAAGGGAAAATTCAGTTAGTGG